>JAPMNP010720405.1:0-26523 GCA_029874935.1 Atherina boyeri | reverse complement strand
CTGATTTGAACGCCTTAACCAGATCCTTCTGGCCTCAACTTACTGAAAATAGTACCATGTTATTAACGTTGCCTTGATGTTAGTGAGCATTTGCAACTGTTGTTCACAACAACAACATTTTTTTTCACATTTTTAAAGCTGTCATCCGTATTCTTATTTAATATTTTTGTCAAAAAGTTTTGTTTTTTTAAAGTTGCACGTATCAACCATAGACTATATTGATAGTACGGTTTTTAAATCAGTAGCTTTGCCGCCCTCTGGTGGTCACACTCTTAAAACAAAAGTAGGTCGATTGAACCATAGACATATATAAATGGATTGAACCAGCTTAATGCAAGACAACATATCTGTGTCGTTTAAGTCTATCAAATTAAAAACGTTGTTCTCAATATCATGAGGCGCAGACATGATCTACTGATGTGAATGTATAGGTTCAGTTCAAAATTGTACTCAAATAAAATGCTTCTGGATTTTTAAAACAAACCAATAGTTTGTTAAAGCTACGTGAAAATATATAGAGACTACAAACAAAAACCGACAAACTTTAATCAGGTCTCTGTGGTATTTTGAGGCCACGACTCTTTTGAAGCTTAAGAATGTTTCTATGGTATTTGTATGTTTTACTAAAGAAAGAAGCGAGGAGGAGAATTGCTCTCAAACACTGTTTTTATAGTGAAAATTCGCCCAGTTCTTTAAAATAAATGGCATATTCCTGTTTTTCCTTGAACGCACCGTGATGCAGCGCCCTGCGTGGATTCTGATTGGGCAGCTTAGCAATCGACAAAAAGAATACGC
This sequence comes from Atherina boyeri, assembly GCA_029874935.1. NCBI lineage: Eukaryota > Metazoa > Chordata > Actinopteri > Atheriniformes > Atherinidae > Atherina > Atherina boyeri. The sequence goes on along the minus strand of JAPMNP010720405.1, from coordinate 25,728 downwards.
CATATTGACAGTTTCTGAAGAGAGCAACACATCTCTATAAAAATGACAAAATAGTAAGTGTCAGCGTCTTCTTGAACGGTTTCACTGTGGCTTTGATAAATTGCTTACTCCTAAATATTTCTACACGTGAACTAGCAGACGTTAATGGAGTTGTTCAGTTGGTGTCGCCCGCTGTTAGCCCAGAAACCCGTTAGCATAGGTGTTGTGAGCGAAGCGGCTTCGTGGCGCTGTGGCGCCCTTCATCAAGCTGTTTACCTGTTTGCACTTAGCTTAAGTCTTTATTTTACAGGCGGACTTTGTCCACGGTAGACGCTAAGATGGCGCACACTGGAGCAATGGAAGTGGCATCTATGGAGGATTGCTCTGCCAGGCAGGGCTCTAGTGTCTGTCTACGAAGTCGCTCATGCTCCAGCGAGAGAGACGGTCAGGTACGGGCTGTCAAAGCTGTCCTTCTGTCTAAGCTGGGCCCCTACGAGCCTGTCCTGACTTATCTACAGTCCATACTGGTGTGGGAAAGACCGTTTCAGAGTGTCCTTTTCTTCGCAGTTGTCAACGTTGTGTTCTGGTGAGTATTTAGCTTCTGTGAGTTTGTGCTTTTTTCATAGAAACCCTATCCTCGGTCTATGTGTGTGTTGCAGAAACTTATATACACAAAAAAGAAACTCTGCAAGCAGCTGGTGCTGTTACCCAAAGTCAATGTTTCACCTGCCAGCTCAAGGAAATGCTGATGGCAGAGTGGGGGTCTTATTTATATACTCATCCCATAGTCAATAAAACTTAACTGTGATGTAGCTCCTGATTTGAGGTGGAAAACTGTGGAGTTTCTTGCATTATCTGATTTACCAGTTTAAGTCTCAGTGTAAATAAGGTAAAGGTTTATGTTTATTTCTGTATGTTTTCTTGTCTTTTATTCGCACAAGAAAGTCCAGTGTTTAACATTAACTGAAAGAGTAGTGTAGATTTGAGACAATTTCTGACTAGATTAAGTGAACTGGATAATACTTGTTGAATGGTAAACTTGGTTACTTGTGCTTCAGCACACACTCAGTGGAGCAGACCAGCCTTTGCCCACAAAAGAGACATCAGTAACTCATATTAACAGAGTAGCTGTCAAAAGCAAATCAGTTATATATATATGGACAACTTTGTTTATTAATATTGTCCTGATTTTTAGTCATAGATGACAATCAATCTTAAACAGGTGACGGATACAAAAATATACAATCCACATACAGCATACAATGAACAGGCCAATACTTAAGATTTAAAACAGTTGTTTTACTTAACAAATCGTTGTTGTTTTGCTGTGAGCCCTCATTGCACATTTAAGGTGCTGTACAAACAAATTTCACCACTAACCTAAATACTAATAGTCCTTGACCCGCCAACAAATTCCTCCTCAGGTTAATCTCCAGATTGGCAGAATCATGTAGCATTGTTGTGGTCAAGAAATTTTGAAGTCTTGTGATCTCAAATTGGAACAGCAATGAGCGACTTACTTGCTGAGATCATACATAGTGAAACTGAGTTGTTTACAAGTAGATATACCACCTTGGAATATGAAAAAAACAAGAAACAGCACCAATATTCCAGTTAAAGTGTATAAATTGCAGATTTCCCATCATTAGTGGATGAAATTTCCATCTGTCAATGCTTGTTGGAATTTTTTTTGCAAGTATTTTATTGATATTGAAGTAATCCCACCAGGTTTAAAGAAGAAACGGTAACATTTCTTTTTTCATTTGACTGGGTGTAACATGCAGGTGGAACAACTTCCTCTTTCTTACTTCTGACTTAAAGAATCAGAAGGTCATCCCCAGAGGATTTTGTGGTTCAGTGAATTCCGCACAAACTGCTGTATTAGATGTAAAACTTTATTTTTTGTGTAGTCCTGAGGAAACAGGCAGATGATGTACTGTATGTTCATGTGCTTTCTGTTTTTCTCCCCTCCAGGTTTTTTGCTCTCACATCACTGCGCCTGCTGTTCTTACTGGCTTCTGGACTAGCTTTGCTTGTGTTTGTTGATACCTGGAGGAATAAGATCTGGCCTATGATTAGAGGTGCAGAGCTTTTTTCAATGGGGGCTATTTATATTCAAGATATTATCACATTTGTAACAATTGCACTTTTATTGCTAGAATAGAAATGCCAGCAGTTCTGTAGTGTGGAACTTTGGAACTGATTTGTATCACATATGGAAGAGTTCATGTTTTGCTAGTGTTTTTAAATGTATTTTACATACTGTGTGTACAAGGTCTTGAAAAGTTGTCAGATTATTAAGTGGGGTCATCTTAAGTTGTGCACAGCATTAACTGCTTTCTAATACATTACACGCTGGTTATGTTATTAACATGTAATGGTGGTCTTCTGTCTCCACAGTAAGAAAACTTGATGAATCTGAAAATGAGAGGTTTGTAGCTCTAATCTCTAATCAATCTGTATTCTGACAGAATTAGTTGGAATTATCAACTGTGAAGTTAAATATATTATCTATTTGTCCAGTTGGGGTCTGGTGCAGCCTGGCATCCTCAGTGTGCCTGAACTGTGCCACCACCTTGCAGAGGCCTGGGTCAGTGTATCAGTGTTCACATCCAGCATGGTGGAGTACAAACGAAAAAACCCTGGCAACGTGAGGACCACACACAATAGTATAAAATGATATCTAGAACATTATGCCAATTTAAAGTGTTTTTGATACCATAAATTTATCATAGCCCTGTTATATGAATGTAATACAAATTATCTATCAAGATTCTGCTGTAAGCTCTGGATCAGTGTCCTATGATTACTATGTACTGGTGCTGACTTTTCTCTCTGTTTCTTGCTGTTCTGTGACAGTTTTGCATCTTGACCTGTGGAGTGTTTACATGTTTAGCTATGATCGGATGCTACCTTCCTGGATTGGTGCTCTCCTACTCTGCTTGTGAGTACCAGCAGCTTAGCCAGTTCTAAGTACACATCCACACCCTTTCACAAGACTGTGTTGGCAGGGAAACTCAGTCTGACTAGTCTGATTAAAATTGCATGGGCGGTGAAACCAGATATGCGGGGCCCCAGTACCAGGTCCCGGTCTGTGAGGTGATTAAAGCAGGGAAGAGGCACACAAGATGGGAGTGAGGGAGGGCAGGGAGCCAGGAGGAAAGCTTAGGAGGTCAGACAGAGAGCGGGCTAATCTCCTAACCTTCATCCAACGTAGACTGCAGATCTCGGCAGGGAGGACCAGTGCTCCCTGCTGCTCATTCTGCCTCACTTTGTTGCTTTACTAAACTCAGCTGGCATGTGGGTGTTTGTCTACAGTGAGCAAAATAAATCTGTAATGGATCTAAATATAACACAAAAACAGTTTTTCTTGTCTCCTATCACATGTACCAAACATAATTTCCCCCTTCTCCATAATGACTAGTGTTCTTTTCCTTATGTAGTGTTGGCCACTCTCTTGACCCCTCTGGCAGCCTATCAGAGGGTTTTTCAGCATCTGTGTGTGAAGCTGGGGCCAGTCCTGCAGCGGCTGGACTTCAGCGTCCGTGGATACATGATGTCAAAGCCCATAGAAAATCAGTGTAAGTTTTACACAAAAAATTGAGGATTTTCTTATCTTTGCTGCTGTTTCAGCACAACAGCTTTTGTGTTAATTTTATCTTAATATATATATATCTTTGAGATCTAACATTTGCTGTATTTTCACAGTATTATGTAGAAGTGGCTACACCAGGCTGCCCTCTTTATTCCATCTTCTAATCTGTTTTGGCTGAAATAAAAATATATCAATAACATGGTGCAAATTTTTCTGTCTTGTTTCAATTTTAATGTAGATAATATATTTCCAAGAGCATTTTGGTCTTATTAGTTTTGAGTAATGTGAGCTAATACATAGGGTGTTTCATGGAGCAATTATAGGCTGCTAATAATCAGTTTTAGCTATTAAACTCTAAATTAGCCATTTTTTTGTTTGAGGTAATAATATTAATATTTATTCTGGACATTCATTCATTTTCCTTTTCATGAGCATTTCTCCTGTATACTGTAAACATCTTAAATAAAGAGTTAATAACAATAATCATTTGTGTGTCTGACATTGCTCTGCAGTTCTGCGAAGGCCCATACACGGTGCAGCCTCAGGTGAAGCCAGTGACAGTGAGGAGGAGTTGGCTGCTTTCTGCCCAACAGTAAGTCTGTTAAAATGTCTCTGTATTTTAGGTAAACTACCACCATGCGTCTGTGTCTAGAAATGTTTCTTCCTGTCTGTATAAAATCTCATTACATATACCACTTCTACAGTGCTTTCACTGGAAGTTTTTTGTTTATTCAAGTCAGTAAAGTATTGGCTGTTTGCTATGAAAAGCATCCTAAAGCACAACACCATCAAACAAGAAACTCCACACCTTGAGCCTTGTCTTTGAGCAAATTGTTTGCAACTTTACCTTATCTGAACTATTTCCTGTCGCGGTTTGGAACTTTCCAGAATAAGCCGGTTAATTTTTGCATTGATGTGTAGTGAAGCCTGCATGACGCTTGAAAGCAAACTGCTAATTTTTCTCTTTCTGGCAAAGTAAAAAATGACAAAGCTGATTAGAATTTTGACTGGTAAATGATTTAAAAAAAACACACCAAACAACTTTTAAAGATATTAAACCATTCCATTGTACTGTCTTTTCTAGTTCGATGATGCTATTGTTGCAAAGGAACTTGCACTGACTGACTCTGAGCACTCGGATGCTGAGGTGTCCTATACTGATAATGGAACATTTAACCTATCACGTGGCCAGACCCCACTTACAGAGGGCTCTGAAGGTATGTATTTCAATCTTGTATTATTTCTTTTCATATTTCTTTTTTTTGCTCTGCTCTTGCCCCTAATTCTTTTTCCCCACTGCCTTTAACTTTGCGTAGATTTGGATCGGCACAGTGATGCTGAGGAATCCTTTGCACAAGACCTCCCTGACTTCCCCTCCATAAACCCAGATGCCACCCTGATGGATGACGACGATGACACAAGCATTGGGTTACCTAGTCTCGGTCCATCTGGGCTTGCTAGTCACAGGGCTTCAGTGCTGGATGTGGATGCTCATCTGGAGTCGGACCAGGAGGATCTGGATGAAGAACTTTCTCTCAGTGGCCTGCCACCTGCCTCAGATTTCACTGGAGACTTGGCTGGCGTCATTGCCAGCAACATGATCCAGGCGGCGCTGGCTGGTGCAATGCAGCCTCGGCCTCCTGCTACCCAACGCAGACAAGGCCCTCCCAAAGCCGGGGCCCATCGAAGCTACCAGAAGCAGTCCAGCTCTGAGCTGGACACGGACTTGGATGCAGAAGACTTTGAAATGCTGGATCAGTCTGAACTGAATCAGATGGATCCCCTCGGAGGCGGGGGTGGTAGACGGGGTGAAAACCAGGGGTCTAACTTCTTATCGAGCCTGCTTGGTAAACCACAGTGAAGTGTGCGCGCTGCTGAAAGTGCGTGCATGTTTTTAGGTTTTTGGTTGAATTTATAATGATGAGCTGTGAACGGGTGTGGTTTCAGCATTCCTGCTTTTCATCAGTTTATCACAGTGAAGCATTTAATTTTCAACTTTGTCAAGAAAAACTTTTACTTTGTAGGCTGAGCAATAGGAAAATATAAGAAGAAAAATAAATCGCAGTGAGACATTATGTAAAACCAGCATTGTTGAACTTGGTTGCAGTTGTGCAACTTTACACACCCGTAATTTACAGGAGTACTTGTTTGCAACTGATTACAAAAAAGACAAGAGTGCCCATAACATCTTTTCTACATGGAGATCTAGACATACAGGGCTACTTAACATAGGACCAAATAACACATTCCTATTGCTTGAGCTGAGCCATATTTGGTAATGACATAGTGAAGCAGAATTTAATGTTAAAAGACATTAAAGTCATTGCAGTTGTCAACCTTTCAAAATACAGCAATTTATATTATAGTTGTTAATGTGCCTCTGACTTAACATAATGGCATGACTTATTGGAGTTGAATTTTTTCGATGTTGCAGGTTACCAGCATCATTTAAGTTTGTTTTTTTGGACAGTGAATCTCCATTAAGATGAAAATGAATTTTACTCAGATAGTTTAAATTTTCTGTGTGGTTTTCAGTATTCTTCTTTTTTTTGCTGACTGACATGAAAACATCTTTACACATAATTGGAAGCTTATTTAGCAAATGAGTCTTCTCTGAGCTGGCTTGTTTGTTCATTGTATTTATGAACTTGTGCCCCAAGGTGAGGGGTGCTTCCTTTTTTTTGTGTGAGTAAGTTCAGAATACTTTTCATTTTCCTGCCCTTTTAGTGTCCAAGTTTTAGCCCCTTGCACGAGCCCTCTGCTTTGTGTGTTTTCCTTTGCAAAAGTAGTACCTAAACAGATCTCTTTATATTTTACCATTTTTGTATTTTATGTAGTTGACAGTCAAGTAAAAAAATAATAATTTTAAAGCTAGAAATCAAATATTCTCTAGTTCCTGGCTCTTATGCTTTAATAGGGAACCATGTTTACAACAAAATCGGATAAAATGTTATCCTCATATCTTTTTTCTTTCTTTTTTTTAAAATGTAAAAGCTTAAAGTGGCTTTTTTGCTGGCCAGCCTGATCCCTTTTACACTTGGTTTAACCATAGTTTTATGTCAGAATTTGAGAAGTGGCACTTTAAACTTTAAAAGAGTGACAGCTGGGATTTATTGAAGTACATATTACAGAGGCTAAAAATGCTGTTTTTTTAAAAGAAAAAGACGAAATACACGTAGCTCTCTTTCATTTATTTTATTTTTTAGAAGAAAATCATAGCTGCAAGATTGAGAGAGAGAGAGAGAGAAAAAATCTGCTGGAGGGTGAAGTGGTCAAATTGTGCACTGATATGAAATCGCTGGTATTTTGAGAAAATGTCGTTTTGGATTGTTGGACTTGGTTTGAATGTTCCTCGAAGCTGCTCCATGAAGAGTTAGTTCATCTATGTAAGTGATCGGTCATCTGGTAATTTAGTGTGCAAAGTATTGTATTTTCTTCTCTGTATCTGGTTTTGATATGTTTTGAAGTGCAAATCGTATTGAATAAAATGTTTGCAATGAAGTTTCTTGTGTTATTTCCTTATTTCATGTGACATTTTAGATTATTTTTTTATTTTTATTTTTTTAAAAGAAAGAGAAAAGGAAAAAAGTATCAGTCATGACCATTGTCTGTTTATATAGATCCAATGCAATATTTACAATGGATATGAATTTATTTTCAAAATAAAAAACTTCAGCTGGGGTTTTTTTTGTCGTCAGGTAAATTACTTATTACTTCATGGCAAATATGGATGGTTGTTATTCCAAGGATATCTGTTTTTGTACCCCAGAGCAATGTTTTTCAGGTAAATGGTAAAGCATATGTATTTGCTTAATTTTGCGTTCAACATTATTTTCCTAACGAAAATGACTAACTTATAATAGCCAAAACTAGAAGAGGTCTCACTACTCTCTTCTTTCGGGTTTCGCCAACTGCATTAACGTAACAAAACCTACTAAACTGGTAATCAAATAATTACAAGCAATACATACATACAGTATTCAAATGTTTCCAATAAGTGGCTGGGAATAACTTTTCATTCAAAATCAATAGACGTGCTTGACTCACGGGTCAGGCAGGGAATTCTGAAGGAGTGATGCATCTTTAATTATAATCAGTCTTTTCAGTGACGCACATTTTGCGCGAAACTTAACCTGAGAAGCTAAAGTGGAAACGGACTTGTTAGAAATGAGCAAGAAAGATAACGGTAAGAAAAGAGCTACGTTCAATACAGGATGTTTTGAAGTGAAATGAGATAACTGGCTTATATGACATACATATCGAGTGAACTTCATTTATAAGATGTTAGGTAAAAGGTTACAAAATTGAGCTAAGTTAGCTATTAGCTAATGCTAGCTAAGATACCCTACGGTTTTTGTTTAGAAGTGGAGGAAAAACGCTTTAATCAAACTACGAACTAAAAGAATGTATAACATACAGTTTGGATAATCAATTCAATTAAGAAAAGACGCCACTTTAAAAAAAGAAAAAAACTCATTAAAGTCTGATTGTGTTTGGACGTTATGTCTTGGTGTCACTCAGGAGCATCATCAATCCTTGCCTACATAAATGAGAAGAACCGTCCTTATAGTGCTCAGGATGTCTTCTGTAACCTACAAAAGCAACATGGGCTTGGCAAAACGGTGAGACTCATATCTGCGTAAATGGCCTGTATATGTATGTCTTGCATATATAATCCCAACGACGGGCTGCGTTTTTGTCCCATCAGGCAGTGGTCAAAGCCCTGGAACAGCTGGCTGCACAGGGCAACATAAAGGAGAAAACATATGGCAAGCAGAAGATTTATTTTGCCGATCAGGTTAGTATATACCTCCTGAACTATTTATTACTGTGGATAGAAACATGTTCACTTGTTATCATGATATGCATGTTTCATCTATTTATTGCTGCTAATCACACCTGCAGGCTCAGTTCAAAGACGTTGACGAATCAGACCTGAAGATGATGGACAGTCAGATTTCAGAGCTCAGTGCAGAGGTGCAATCCCTCACTCAGAGCTGCAGACAGCTAGATGCAGGTGCAGCACTTTGTTCACGGTTTCTCGGAGCAAGCAGGCTTAGGAAAATGTTTCTCATTTGCTTTAGTTGTACTGCATTTTGAAAATGTAACTGTGTGACATGTTTGATAACAGAGCTGAAGGAGCTGAACAACTCCCTCACAACAGAGGAAATGATGGCAGAGATCAAAGAACTAAAAGCTGAGTGTTCTGGATACAGAGTGCGTCTGGAGAAGATAAAATCGGCTACAAATCATGTCACCCCCCAAGAGAAGGAAAAGGTGAGGACCACTGTAAATATCAGTTTGATGGGTTTCTCCTGGTACTGTTTATGTCCAGCACTGTCATTTCTTTTTATCTTATTCACAGGTTTATAAGGAGCGAGATGTTTTTGTGAAAGAGTGGAAAAAAAGGAAGAGAATGGTAATGTTTTTACTAGAATACACTTAGCTGTTTGAAGTTGTAACTTCTGTAGCGTCAGCTGTTTTAAAGTTCAAGAAAATGTGATAGTGCTTCTTTCTTCCTATCAGGCTTCAGACATGATGAATGCAATCCTAGAGGGATATCCAAAAAGCAAAAAGGAGTTCCTGGTGAGTGGAAGACGCAGAACAGACTTCTTTACATAATTTACCATTCCTGCCAACACCCTTTGTTCCTTTGCCATTTTACAGGATGAAGTTGGAGTTGAGACTGATGAGGACTGTAAGGTGGCTTTTCCAAGTACTTAAACAAGAAATAACTTGTGCCATTACCTCAATGTTAAACTGTGCAGTTTCTGACTGTTTCTGAAAGGATTACACGTCGGGGAAGTCAGAGCCACATCATATTCTTTATTTATAGCCCTTCTTTTGAAAAAATATGTCTATAATAAATGTTGGAATAAACAAATAGAAAAGGAAAAAAAAGCCAGACAAATATTATAGAAAAATAGCTTTATTAGCTTAACACTAAATCACATAAAACAGCACTGAGGAGTGCTTGTCACTTTACAGACTGCTGTTTTTTATATTTCCTTTTTTAAGTTATTGAAGCAAGTCTGAACTTTAAATAAAAATTATTCATCACTCCTGGAGCTGTATGTTTGATATTCTTATATCAATGTTTTTGCACCAATCCATGTTGGTGTTTTTTTTTGTCTTTCCTTCTTAACATTCACCACAAAGTATGGAGCATGGGTGTTTTTTTTAGATGCGTAGGATATTTAATTGTTTAATATTCATGATATGTTTTTACATCAGAAGTACTGTTGGGTTATCAAATGTTTTAAATGAAATTTCTCATGTTTATGGTGGACAAGGTTGTCTTATTGAAGCATTCAAGTTTTCATGGATTTAATGGCTGCACAGCAATTGTTTATCCTTTTCTGTTCTGCACCTTTTTAGCCTTGTATTTCTTTTCCTACACAGGAAAAACCCAAATAAATTAATTTATGAATTGACATTGCTTTTCTGAATGGTGTGCTCTACTTTCACCGATCACCTGAGCAATTGAATGCAATCACGCACTGTACTGGTCATTTCATTCAATTCTCAACAAAGATAGCAATCATCTCTTTGTATTCATTCTGTCCACTTCTAGTGTAGAAAAAACAGGAACGCTTTAAATTACAGTCCAGTTGAAGTGTACTCGTTCTCCAGCCTTGACCAACATAATTAAATTAAAGAACTCTGGCATTATGGATCCAAACTGAACATTTAAACTTCTGTAAAGTAGAATTCAAGGCCATTCAAAACTGAATTACATTTTACAAGTGTAACAAAATGTGGCCACTGAGTTGATAAGACTATTCAAATACTAAACGCAACAAGACAGGACCCAAAAGAATCATTTTTACAATAAAGCAACTTTGGAAACAAAATAAAATGCATAAAAAAAACTATTTAGTATATGTTTCCAACCAGGAACTACTTAATTAGCGATTTAAGGTCATCAGTTCTCATTGTGGTAGATAAAATAAAAAAGTGGTGCCAACAGTTGGACCATGTGGAATAAAGTGGAAAGGATTATAAAATCCTCTTTAAGCAAACATAAACAGAATTTCTCAGATTGGTTTTAAAACAGAATAGCCAGCTGATAGTCACTTCAGTAAATGAAAAATAAATCCTGGAAAAACCAAATAAGTCTGATCAAAATCAACAGTTTGCATTCAACATCATCTCCCAAACTGTATTCAAACACATCTGGGACTCTTTAAATTCTGCACAGGGATTATAGATTATAAATAATGTTCAACTGAGGTACATTTACAACATTTATTTACCTGCACTATCTTTGTTAAACCAATTGAGAACCAATGATTAGACCTTTATTTAACCTTCCACAGATTACATTAATCTCTTTCTCAGCTTGTCATAACTACATGAACTCACCTTTTGTCACACTAAAGGTAGGATATGTAAAGCAAACTGATAAAATGCTGAAAAACCACATGTTGTAGTCCAAAAAGCCCATGTAGGAGAAGTGCCTGAAACCTTTGTGGTAATAAATGTGTGAAATATTTCATTGTCTGATACAATTCAGGAGTGACTTAGCATTTGTGTCCTGCAGCTGAGTGGAGCCCTTTGGCTCAGCAATAAGCGACAGAGTTTAATTTGAACATGTGAGTCACTCATCAGACAATATTGCAAGTTTCCTCAATCTTTGAGTTTTCTCCTTAATGTAATTTTGAATAAACTTAAAAATATAAAAAAAAAGAGTAAATCCAATTACTGCATGAACTGATTACAACTCGGGCCAAATTACATTATTCTGCCTGCATGTTGAATTTAACACACATTTGCTTCATCAATTAAAGATGCCCGTTTGTTTTCCCAGCATTTTAGAATAACAGCTACAGTGGGCCAAAAACCCCTCTGTATGTAGAGTCATAACCATAAAGTGACCCTTTAAGCATATAACTGCAGCTTTTTATCTCCACTCAGTGTGATGAGGTAATCTGACTGCAGTCAGGGAGGCACTGATGGGTTGAAGTGAGTGTTAATACTGTGGCATGGCCTGAAGCGGGTTGAAGTATTTACTTCATCCTGAGAGGCAACCGTAAGCCCAAAGTCAATATCTGGGAGTTATCCAGAAGTTCCCATCAATTAATAAAGCTGACCATTGAGCTGCCGGAGCACTCCTACAACAAATTCCCGTAGCGTCTAAGAAGGAAAGAAAGAAAGAGGAGAAACAATGATTACATCAGATGAATGATGTGTAATTGGTTGGGCACAGCCAATCAAAAATAGTCCTTGCCTGTGGCTTGCAGTGCTCCTCAATCCAGCTGAAAACACAGGCGGACAGTTCTTGAAAGCTGCTCACTGAAACAGAGCTACTGAAAGACACGAACAGAGAGTCCATGATGCTCTGAAAGATGTTGAACTTGACCTGGTCAGACACCTGATCCTCTCCCTGCTGTGGGTTGTTCTGGTGGGCCTTCACGATGTGCTCATAGTTTCTAATAAGAAAGACAAACATGTTACTACTATCAAAGCATATGCAATTTAATGGAAGCCTTTTCATAAAAAAAAACAACAAAAAAAACTTTACTGATTTAGCGCTGTAATAATGTGGATGGTTGACATAATATATATATTTATTTATTTATATAATTTATAAAACTTACAGATGAGAATGATAATTGCACTCATTTTTACCATAGATCTGACTTCTCTGAACCGAATGCAGAGTCAAGGTTTCCATCTAAGGATTTCAAACTCTTTCTGCATGGTCTGCATTTATTTCAAACAGTTATGACTTAGCAATGCTTTGGAGGCAAAATGTAGTGTAAAGAACATTTAGCTGATATAGGTGAAACAACGTCTCACGTTTTCATGATCTTAAGTGCCATCACTTCTTTTCTCAGGACAGAAACTTCCTCCTCTTGCTTCTTCTTTTCTTTATGAAGGAAATGAATGTAGTCAATTGCTAAAAAAAGAAAAAAAAGTCAAATAATGAGTCAGTTAAGACAATAAGGAAATGTGCACATAATCTCAAGGGGTATAATCATTTCTTCCTCTTTTCGTTCTTGCAAAAACAATAAAGAACCTTCAGCAAAAGGTTTATGTTCTACGTATTTTGTCAAAGATCTTTTCCTTTTCTCAAGTACTGCATGGGAGCGAAAGGCATTATCCGAGCTATAAAAGCAACAGTAACGACAAACATTATCAAGCAGCCTGTTTATACAGTGGCTACAGCTCCTTGAGGTAGCCGGCCTAGTTTCAAATCCCAAAAATAAAAGACCCTTTGCTGCATCCTGTCATCCCCTCTTTCCTGTCAAGCAACTGTCCAATAAAGGCTTCTAGAGCCACCCCCACCCACAACAATACATACAAAAAAAAACCTTAAAATTAAGAATAAACAGGTTTTTAAGACATTTTCCAATTGAACTGTTGAAATTGTGTACACCCACATGATTAGAAATAAATAAAATAGAATCTGGAAAAGTACACCAAGTCCTAATGATGCAGCCAGAAGTTGTGGCACAAATGGGCAACCAACTGAGTAGCCCAGACTTCCCCAAAACAATGGTTTGCAAAAAAAAAAAAAGCACGCTTCATTGCAGGATTTTTTCTCTTCCGAGATACCGTAGTACCACAATGGTGGCAAGAAAGGCAACACAAATTTGGATATAATTAATAGGTAATTTTAAAGTAATAAAAACCATTCTAATCTTCTACAGAAAGGAAAACATGGTTCCCTATATCTTAATGTAGTTCTGTCATCAAATCAGAGCAAAAACATTAAAGCATGTTTTTAAAGCATTAATACAGCGTCTGTCACTCACTGATGACATCTTACTTTTCTGTAGAACAGTTGCCTTGCTGATCTTCTGTGCTCCAACTGCAAACTCAGACTGCTGCTGGCAGGTGGGCACAATTGACTGCAGGTCATCATAACCTTTCTAATACCGTATTAAAAAACAAAACACAAAACAAGAGTAAGCTTTCAATACTTTTACTATTGGAAGGATAAAATGTCACACACAAACACACACAGAGATATATATATTTTCTCTTTATAGCGTGTTGCTCTTCTGAGGCTCTTCCAACCTTCCATAGCCTTACCTTAATGGCATCCCTGCGCTTTTGCTCAGCTTGTGTGTGCGCTTGTCTCCGTCTATCTTTGTACGAGTCCTTATACGATGCCTCGTGTCTGTAGTCACTGTCTTCGTCATCTAGTTGGGAACATTAATACTCAAACTGGAATCACGACTGAGATATGTCAGTGACGTACTATCTGTTACCTCAGTAATAAAAATTTCACAATTCGCAACTACTTTATTACATAGTGAAAATTATTTTCTGAAACATAATGACACTCAGATCATGAATAGTATGTATGAAGATCACTAGAAAGACAGACATATACTTTAATAAAAGGAAGGGATGCAAAATAAAAAAGCACCTTCTTTGTGTGATTCGTATTACTCTTTTACTCTTCATATGAAACAAGAAAAGTCAATCAGGCAGACATTTCCATCATAATCAATCCCTACCCTAATAAACCCAATACCTGTATTTGGTACTGAAGATGCACTTGTGGAGCCAATGCTGTTGGCCCTGGACACAACGCTTCCCTTTTTGACAGTTTCGGCAAAGAAACCTAAAAGTTTATAAAAGATTAGAGAAAAAGAAAAAGATACACAGCTATCATCATCATCTTTATAATCAAACCAAGAAGATCGATGACCTAAAATATACCAAACGATAAAAGAAAAGACATTTTAAATTGATGAAGCACTTACTGGGGTCAAAGCCACTGTCACTGAAAGCGCCGTCTGTCTGCCCAGCCATCACCACACAACAGTAGAAGTAGAAAGGAGAAAGAAGGAGAAAAGAGACTTAGGTTAGGATGACAAATGGGGGGGATGTGTGCTGCTCTAAATATGATGACAAAAGGCCAGAAACAAGTCTGTCTAAACCCCCACTGAGCATTGCCCTCATTGGTCCAATTTGAGAATACAAGAAAGTAAAAGCTGCATCAAATGAGTGCCTCAATCATAGATTTACTGTTTGATCTAGGGCACCAAAGCACAATAGTTACATTAAAGTGTGTTTCCTGAGGTTGGCTCCAAATTATCCGGTAGGGGAAAGACAGAATATGCTTTCCTGTTAGGTTTTCAATTAAATTTACGCCTATTACCCGAGGCATACTAAAACAGTGTCAATGAACAAAACTTAAATTTTATCATCAATGGAAGACCTTCTACTCTAAAAACCACCTTTAAAGTGAGATTTGTTATAAGAAAATAAATCAGTTAATTTGATTAATATTTAACGTTTGGAAACCACATTAAAAAGAGGAATAACCATTTACATGACCCAAGCCAAGCGTGAGACTGCTGCGTTGTCACAAAATGACAAGACGAAGTGGTTAATTTCTGAAGCTACACTTTTTAAATAGATACATTGAACTTGAGTTTTTAAAAAGCATTTTGCAAGTTAAAGTTGGATTCTACATCGGGGGAGGGGGAAGATATACTTCACACACACAAACAAGAAACAAATTAGCTCTTTATGGAAGAACAGGGGGTAGGCTTTCAGGAAGCTTTGTTTACTTAGCTACCTTGCTAACCACAACGCAAAACGTCACCAAGCTAATGCTAGTTAGCTGTGAGGCTATCAAAGCCATGTCCCTTAATTATGTTAGCAGAACTTCAGTGTTTTGACAACACAGTGTTGTTGCTTATTTCTACTGTCAAAGACAGAGTATGCTAATTATTATGCAGAAAGTTCTAGGCTGGTTAACGTTAATAACTTACTTTCCAGTGGTCCTCTGGAGACGTTGTTGGATCCGTCATTTTGGAATGCTAAATAACTAATAGCAATGTTGCGTTCACGTGCTTTATGTAACTTCTAACTCTTTTGTTCAAGGATGTGTGAAAAATGGTAAAGGTTCTACCAAAACGCGCCCATTTTAAATAGGCTACATTGACAAAAAAAAACAAACATATTTTAGATGGTTAATAAGATTGGTATTCATTGTCTTTAAAGAAGAAGCTGTGTCGGAGTGACTACTCGAGCTTGAACGAATTACTAAGCACCTCAATTAAGCGACAACATATAAATAGAGATTTAAAAGTACATAAAACGACAAATCAATGAAGTTCATTGTTAAATTATAAATAAATTTCCACTTATTTGTTATTTCATGTCCACTGAAGTCTCTTTAGACTAATTTGATAGATATTTGACGTTCATAAGCAATAAAACCCCAGGAGGACCCAAATGCAGCATGACAGCATGGAGTAATTATTTTCAAACGCATAGGGGCGCTGTTTCACAACTCTTCACTGACCATTTTTGGTGGTAGTGTAGCTACCTTTACCTGAAATACATAAATATCCCACAATCATGTAGAGGAATACATTAGAGCAAATATAATTCTAGTTTAAAGAAAAATTAACAGCTCCAGTGTATACATTTTGGTTTTATGTTTGAGTGGAGGAAATGTGTCTTTCCTTGTTGGTTAATTTGACATAATACACCTGCTGATGTAAATATTGTGTTGACTTAATCTTGCACACTGCTTCTTTTCAGTCTAGTACATTATAATGTTTGTCATAATTTATTAATTGTATGCCTAACGGTTACCATGTTTATCTCCTGTGCTGTTCTCCACCCCTGGTTCTGTTGCTGTCATACACAGGAAGTTACTCTTCTGCTTTTGTGCTTCTGTGGTTTCTGTCTGTGTTAGCGTGTGTCACACCTTCCTCTCCAACACAGGCCTCTGTGCTCTACAAACCACAGACGTTTAGTGAGTGTAGAGAGTAGTCAGTGAGACATAGGTACAAATTTTTGTAGGCTTGAAAAGCCCTAAAAAGGCTTTTACCTTTTTCTAAAAGGAAGGTTCTTTGCAGACAGAGAAGTTAATGAGAGGGCAAACATGAGGACAACCCTTCTTTTTTCCTCACCTACCCTGTCCTCAGGACAGAGGAAGATTTAGTCAACTGGAGACTCAATGTTTCTCACCTTGAAGGCCCAGGACTTAATTTAATTTTGGCCTTCTTGTTCTTGTTGTTTTGAGTGATCACCTGTTGTCACTCTGCTCTGGAATACTCTGATTTCTTAGTAGAAGGGGTTTGTTTAAAGCTTTCCTCCTGGATTACTTTTGGAGATTAGTGATGGGGAATGCGGCTGCAGGGGGCTTGGAGCAGGAACCGGCTGAGGGGCGAGAGGCCAGGAACTCAGTCAGCACAGCTTCTACAATGAGTGACCCCACACCAACTATGAAGAAGCAGCCGGCAGCCCCGAAACTTCCCATGCCCCCAGAAGAAGAGCTGGAGGAGCGCTTCAACGTGGTGCTGGTAAGTGGCTAAGGCAAACACCCTTACTGCATATGAAAACAAAGAGGCTATACTGGAAGAACTTGTACTTATTCAAGGGATTTGGAGGCACATAAATATGAGACTGCAGAAAATGAATCAGTATTGATTGAAAGTTGTGCTTACAAAAAACTATTTTACCAAGGTAAAGAATTCATTCTTGCCTTCTTTTGTATTTCAAAAGTTCAAGCTGAGAACATGGTGATTAGTGCATGTAAGGGTTGCTGGCCCCAAAGGGAAGTTGAGCAATGCGTTAACACGAAAGCACATTGGACCGGAAAGCAAGTGTTTCACCATTCGTTTAACAGTCCTAAAACAATTCAAACAACATTAAAGCTAGTGAGCTATACTTAAAACACTAAAATTTGAAAATATGGGTCATAAAGACATTGTTGAATAATATCCAGGAATTCACGGCTATGTTTGAGTTTGGATTATTTGTGCTACATATTCTTATCATGTAAAAACTAAACTAATTTGTTTGAAAAAGAATATATCTGATGTTGAAGATAAACCTTTTATTTAATAGTTTTGTCTCATTCCCACAGCTGCAGGTCCAAAGACAAGGTGTTAAGAAACAAGATTTTAAAACTTTATAAATCACTTTAAGGGCATGATGCTCTATAAACACATCAATAAAACAGCATACCACCAATATGATCGTGATAAAGGCAATATATCAGAGTTTAGATATTGTTCTTTTTAACATTTAAAGCAGGCAAAATTCTTCAAAAAGTTTGAAGAGTGACAAGAGACCAGAAAAGTGCTATATGCAGTAAAAAGTCCTGCTTTTAGATCTGACACCTGATAAGATTCAGTTGCAAAAGGCCAGTAACTTAACTCCAGATAAAATGGAACTGGTGTGGGCGTTATCACCTTCTCTGGGCCCAAACTCATGCAAGACAAAATTAATATCTACTTGCAAATTCAAATATAGAGAAAATTATTTTAGAATTTGTGCCTGCTGTATCCTTAAGGTTAAAGAAGAAAGGAAACATCCAGCACATCTGCAGTACATATGGAGGCACCATTAATGAACAAAGAAAACACTTGTACATATTTTGGAGCAAGATCTCCTGTCTTCCAGATATTATTTTTTAAGGGAAGCTTTTACTTTTTTCAGCAATAAAATGTCAAAACACATTCTGTATTACAATAGTATAGCATAGTAATAAAAGTCCAGGTGTTGACCTAAAGTCCAGACTTCTCAGTTACTGGAAACATTATTTAACAAAAGAAATAAATAAATAGCTAATGAAAAATTAAGCATGACACTGAAGGTATATTTGAGCAGTTGAAATCCTTTGACAAGTTAGAAATCTTTTTCATCATCATTAGTTGCTAAACACTTGTAGAGTTTTGTCAAAGGAAGAGATGACTTACTGTAAGACAGAAGTAAACAAGCTCTTTTTCGGAAACTTGTTGATGGCATCAAATCCAAAATCAGTACTTGATTATTCTTTTTTAATATGTTTTCCCCCTTTAGATCATGAAAACAGTAACATTTTCTAGGTTTTACATTTGGTATGTTGTCTTTGTGCTACTTTCAAATAAGTTTACATGATTTGCAGATAAGTGGATCCTGTTTATCATGTTTTTCCTGCTTTTCCTCCTTTATTCTGATTTCAACATAGCATCCCAACTTCTTGAAATAACTCATAGGGTGTGAGAAGTTAACTTTATTTAACTTATATGTTTTTTGTTTTTTTCGTAGAGTTTATACTTAATCATAGGTCTTTACATATGAATTTACCATGTGGTGGTTATTGTTGTTTATTTTGCTTTAAGGTTACTTCAGAATATCTGTGAGAAATAATGTCCTGTCAGATGATAAACAAAGACGGTCTATAAATCTTCGTGACTGCTGCACCCTCTCTCAGGCATCATATGAATAAATGACCTCACTTCCTCTTTTACCAAAATACTTCCAATGTAAACTTAAGAAATGATGCCACAAAGTGTCAGACTTAACATCTCTATCACAAACTCTGCAAAAGAAATGAAAGAAAGTTGACGTTCGCCTTCTTTATTTCTACATTGTTTGTCTCAACTAATCATTATCATCATCATCATCATCTGGTTTGTTTTGTACCACATAACCCACAGCAGGACCACTCCCTTGCCCCACCAAGGATGGAGCTCAACTCCTCAGTGCTAAAGCAACAGCCATTTCCGTTTTGCATCTTTAAAAAAAAAAAAAGAAAAGAAAAAAGTGTGAAAATGAAACTGCAAGCTGCTTCTTGGGTGTACAAGGGTAGATTGAAAAACACACCCAATGTTGACTGAAATGATTTGTCCAAGTAATGGAGAAATAGTTCTCATATCTGAAATCAGATATTTCTCTGTGCATCATTTTCAGTTAGTCAAATATAAACTGTTCTTTTGAGGATTAACGTCAAACCTTCAAACACCTGAATCAACCTACAACTGAAAGACTTTGGGGGCGGGGGTTCTTGAACTCACCCCAGTAAAGTATAGTTTATAGAAAAAAATGTTAATGTTAGTTAATGTGTGAACAAAGACTAAAGTCTCTGTTTAAACTTTAGTCGTATATTGCCGAAACACTTTGCTTTTAAATGTAAAAAAATAAAATGGCTTCAAATTGAATTAACAGAGTCTTTAGAATTGCTTATTTCTTTATCATACAGTCGTTAAAGATATTTGTTTTTTGGATGCATGGTATCCACTGACAACCATCCATCCATACATGTAAACACTGACTCATCTCTCCTTCCAGCAGGTAGTTACCACCCCGCTTTTTACCGAAAGTGCGTGTGTGGTTTTGTGCATTTTAATATAATGGCATTAGCAGGAAGGAGAAAGAAATTACAACATTGAGTATGACAGCAGAGAAGTTAGAAAAAAATGGTCATGAGAACTGTTTTTGTGTGTGTTGTTGAAACAGAATCTCTTTTTTTCTTCTCTTTCAGAGCTACATGAACTTGCCTCCTGATAAACTGAAGCTGTTGAGTCAGTATGACAATGAAAAGAAATGGGAGTTAGTCTGTGATCAGGTAAGAATTTGTTGAAAATTATTTAATTTGGCAAAGGTCAACACACATCATGACTGATAAGGAGTCTTGCTCTTGGGCCTTCACTGGGGCAGAGTTGATTTGAAGTACATTTATAACCAGTGAGGGTTTGTGTGGTTTGTGCAGCGTCAAAACCTTGCAGCATAGTTTCTGTGGTGGCAGCTCACAGAGGCGTTGGCATGGAAACAGCAATTTGTGTCTCTATTTACAGTATGACGTATTATGTCTTGTATTAAGTAGCACAGGCGGGAATGTCTTCAGATGTTGCACGCAAAGAGATGTGCATCTAGTCCAGACATCATTTAGAGGTTTCTGATTAAACGAATGTTGTTAAAAGTAAACATTTATTCCGCTCCCTTTGAATCCCTCTCCACCAGGAGCGTTTCCAAGTGAAGAGTCCCCCATCCACTTACCTGTCCAAGATCAAGAGCTTCTACCAAGATCAAGGAGGGGTGTCTCGAAGGGTCAGTGAAAAGCATCGCCCAGTTTTCACATTTCATCAAAAACTCATTTTCTCATTTAAAGTCTGGCATTAATCTAATTTGCTGCTTTAGTTGAAGAAAAGGATCCAAGATGCAACTCAGGTCCTTAAAAACTTGGAGATATCCCTTCGCACCAATCACATCGGGTGAGCATGTTAAATCAGATCAAGCTCTTTTTGATGTTTATTGAGCTATTCAACATCTAGTGTGTTTATGTAGGTTTTATTGACTGCTTTTTTTATTGTCTTACTACAAATGTAATTGTAGTTCACTTTTTTATGTTTATTTCATTCTGTATGTAAAAAAGTTTTTAGATATGGTAGTTAGTTTCAAAAGTCAACTTGACTATTGTTGTCCTTGTTTAACCTGTGTGAGACAAATCAAACATATTTTTTTGCTTTATAGCACCACTTATAACCAAAATCTCTCCTAGATACAAGACGGGATTGCTACTTATGACTTATTAACCACTCTCTCTAAGCATTTAAGTAAGATTGTTAACCCTTTACTGAACAGTCTGAGGATAAAATAAAATTCCTTAGATAGGGACATCAGTATTGCATGAACTGGAGAGTGAATACTCTTCTAAAATTTAGTGCAAGGAAGCAGTAAACTGACTCATTATTAGTTATTGGAGCCCTGTTCATTAGTTTGAAGCCATTAGCCATGAAAAAGGCCTTTGAGTCTTATATTTAATTTGTCAATGCAAGATTATGCTGTTTTTTTTCTTACTAGTTCCACAGTTTTACTTTGTGGGTTTTTATCTGTGTAGGTGGGCCCAGGAGTTTCTCAATGAGCAGAATAAAGGTTTGGATATTCTGGTGGAATACTTGTCTCATGCTCAAAGTGACACCTCGTGAGTACAAACCGAATATACTGCGTTAAAACCTGCTGGTATTCTCACTGTGAAATTATTCATCGCTGAGGCTGTATCTCTACAATTTTCAGATTTGATGTGGAGACTGTGGAAAATGGTGGCACCCTGTCAGACAGACAAAAACCAGCAGAAAGATCGATGGAAGATTTGACAAAGAGCTCCAGCAGTGGTCATTCCCATGGGATGAGCAGAGCTGCTCGGGCACTGACCGTAAGGTAAGAAGCCTCAGTCACAAGAAACACCGCTATTAGAACATATAGTACACTTCACATGATGAATTCCTATTAATAGTTAACTTTAAGCATATAAGTCTTAAATGCAAAGCAGAAGTGGTGTGATGATCGTTTTGTGAAGTGTTTAAATGCAGAGCTTTTTATTCTTAGAGAGCTGTCAAAAATAAATGTATAAAAGGATCTCATAGACTTGTGCCAAAATTGTTGATTTCCTATTAGTAGAATATTGAACAAACTGTGTGTGATAGTTGACGGTCTTGTCACTATGCCTCCAAATGATCATGTGCTTTGGCGACTTTGCCACAGGGATATCCCTTTGGTTGACTGGTTAGTGTAAATGACTCCCACCCGGGCGGCTGGGGCTCAAACCCCGCCCGGGGCTTCCTATCACCCTGCCACATGTGCATTACGCTTTGAAATGTGATCAGAATGATTTTATTAGTAACTACATTGAAATCTGTTCATTGTACTCATCTCATTTCATGACCATTCTACTGCTTCATAACTTCCTCTTTAAACAGTCAACCGTGACGGATTCTTCAGTTTCTCATGCTCCTATTCATTCACATTATTTACTTACTCATTTGCACATTTTGTTCTTTACTTTCCTTCCATCTGATGCTAAAATTTCAGCTGTAAAGCAGAAATGGAGCTTGAAGTCACAGCGACATGCGGCTGAATTTCTTAGCCTCAGTTTCAAACCGTTTGCACAAATAGTGCTTAAGAAAATGCATATTCATGTGTTCATCATTGACTGTAAAGATCAAGGTGTGCATTCACTTGTTATCTATTTCCAGAATAAGCTCCACTCTGGCAAACAAGATGAATAAGAAGTCACATTCATCCTACCAGAGAGATGATGTACACGTGTGCATTATGTGCCTGCGAGCCATCATGAATTACCAGGTAGAGCCAAGTCATTCACCTCATATTATGTCATTTAAAAGTGCTTCCTTTTGTGGGTTTGCTGGCAAGTTAAGTTCAAGCATCAATGTTTTGCTTATTTCTTTGTCAAGTCCAAAATGTTCATGATGTCTCAGACTAAACTTTTAGTCTGAATTTAATATTCTAATCCATGAATTGGCTTTCGATCAGATGAGAATCTCTTCCTTCTGCTTTTAGTCTGGTTTTAACCTGGTGATGACTCACCCACGTTGTGTGAACGAGATCACCCTCAGTCTCAACAGCAGGAATCCCAGGTGAATACGAATGTGTGTGAGACAAAGTGTGTGTTTACTGTCTATATCCACATCTAACCGCTCTTCCTCTGCTGTGTCAGGACCAAAGCTCTTGTGTTGGAGTTGCTGGCTGCTGTGTGTCTCGTCAGAGGAGGGCACGACATCATTCTTTCGGCTTTTGACAACTTTAAGGAGGTAAAATTAGTTTGTTTTTTATGATCATTTCACCATATTGGAATGGTTGCATGTATCTTCTGCTGTTCAGTCATCCCGTTATTGCACACTTCCTCTCTTACATTACTCATCCCATGAGTTTCTGTTCTCACATGCACTGTTGTCATATTTTTAGCACATGTGTAACAGTCACGCATGTGTACGTAAAGCCATAACTGAAGCACAATGCAAAGGTGCAGCATATACCGTGTATTATTTCCCTTAGGTGGATTAATTACTCAGAAAAAATGTACATTTTCCAGTTTTGCCCCCTTGTGGGAAACAGTAAAAATACATATTTGAACAAGTTCTCACGTTCTCTCAGGTGAGCAAAGAAAAGAACCGCTTTGAGAAGTTGATGGAGTACTTCATCCATGATGACAACAACATTGACTTCATGGTAAGACCACAGATCTACAACCTGTTCCACAAGATGGAGAAGCACAAATAGGACGTAACTGAGATTTTACTGTCATTGTGTTTGGATACAGGTGGCCTGCATGCAGTTCATAAATATTGTGGTCCATTCGGTGGAGAACATGAACTTCCGTGTCCACCTGCAGTACGAGTTCACTCACCTTGGATTAGACAAGTATCTGGAGGTAAAGTGTGTTTTTAAAAAAAAGCGTGGTGTAAACTGGTCCCTCCAAAGGTTGAATATTAAAAATAACTTTAGTGGGTAATCTTTTGAATAATGTATCAGTTGACAATCCATAAGGGTTTGCAGATTAGTGATGAACTTCCAGGGTGATAGTAAAGTGAATCTGCAGCTCCTGATGTCTATGGGGAGCCTCATGATGACTCACAAGCCTTTGTTTAACTGTGTAGCCCTCATGACTAATGTTTTGGTTCTCTATCTCTGGGGCAAATTTATTTTGATATATAAACAATTTTTAATGACACTACACCATTTGCTTGGGAACAGACCAGAAACTAAGATTAGAGAATTTGAAAGATTCAAAGTAAATAGATTGACAGATTTTGACCAATTCATGAAAAGATATTAGCCCATCTTGAATTTGATTGGATGAGTGTGTTTAAAGAAAGCTGGGTCGCATCTCCTCAAAGCTGTGTACAGATGTGTCGGGTTAGTGGACCTTTGAGAGAGGCATATTGCTCCATTCTTGTCTAATATTGGAATCTGTAGCTGCTGGACAGTCTTGGATTTTCTTTGCCATATTTAATGACTGCAGCCACAGAGCCATGGTGTTGTAAGAGATGCAATCTATGTTTTAGAAATGTTTTTTTACCCTGAAAAAGATGCCATCTGGATGAGAGCGTATGTTGCTCTAAAGCCTGTACATATTTTGCAGTTGAGATGAGGAGTGCAGGATTTCTGGATGTTGTTCACATATGGCTTCTTTGCATGACTAAGCTTTAATCTACATTTGTGGATGGGAGAACAATCTGTGCTCACAATGGATGGTTTCTGGAAGTGTTTCAGTGCTCATGCTGGGATTTTCGTGACAGACAAACGCCTGTTTTTGATTAGTATTTCCTGAGAGCCTCAAGATTATGAGCATACAGTACTGTATAGCTGTCTATTTTGATTGCAGAGATGTCCTCAAACCCTGGAATCCTTTGATATTATGTTATTTAGATGACGGAATTCATTCTTTATTATTATCTTAGGGTTTTTTTTTTGTTTGTTTTCTTTTGTTTTGTTTTTACAGTTTTATCATTCTAAAATTGCTCCATAATTTGCAGATTCTTTTTTGCACTTTGCGTGACCACGGCTCATCTTTCCTTTTGAGAAACTCTGCCTCTCGGAGGTGCTCTTTTTTCACTTGAATTTTATTTGAATTTTCTTGGTCTTTCCATCTCGTGGATCTCATTCAGGAGGTCTAGCCAGTTTTTTACTGTCCCTGGATCTGATTGTAAACATTTTCGGGTGATTGCTTTTTTTTTGCTGTCAGTGACTCAAGAGTTATCTATCATTTCCTTTTATTTCTTCAGGTAAACCACCAAGGTAAAGTACCATGCATGTCCGCTGGATCTGCCATCTAAGCATATGTTGCATAATTCTCCGCGTGTTTTCCCAAAATGAATCTAATTTTGGACAGCTCCAGAAGATGGTGAAGATTTGTGTCATTATTGCCAGTTTCTCTAGCATCACTGGTTCACTGAACTTGTATACATTTTCATTTAAGCAGTAATGATAAAACAAACAAGGCTCTTCCAACAACATTCATGCCAACACAGAGAGCAAGCAGTAGAAAAACACTGTTACACACGCTCTCCCATTGTTTATTGGTTAGATTTAGATTTAGTTCTCTCTCCTATATCTCCTTGATGTATATTGTGCTAGTTCCTCTACCTCTTGCCATATCTTGGTAAAGTTTTGAAATGACAGATTTAGAGGTACCATTATGCTTTTACCATAAATTGTGTTATTTCACTGGGTTCCATAATTTCTTCATTTTTCCAGATTTATTGTCATAATTGTAAATACTTAAAAAAATAATTTTTTATCCCAAACTATGTTTGTATTTTAGTGTGTTTGCGCTTTGTAAAGTATTCTTTTGTATTATTTTCCAGTTAAGGTGCTTTTTTTATACTCAGTAAGGTTACTGACCTGTTTCCAATTAGTTGCAACAAGTTTCTCCAACTCTTTCTTTGTTGTATCACTTATTCTTATAGGACTTTTTTGAATGTAAGATGAGCTAATATTGCTTTACAAAATTGGTGAAATGTCTCAATTTCAATATTTGATGTTGCATTTTTTTTTAATAAGATGTACAAATGATGTAATTCTGTTCCCATTTGCAGGGTGAAACAGTATCCCTTTTTTAATTGAAGTTGTACCTCATTACTGTAAATATGCAGTAATGTAACATG
>JAPMNP010720401.1:0-11209 GCA_029874935.1 Atherina boyeri | reverse complement strand
CATTCTGACTAGAATTGAGTATGGCTACGTAGTTCTACAGTGCACTACAGAGTAATTCTGACTGGAACTGTTGGATAAAGCAACTTATAATGGAGTGCCAAGAATTTCCTACCATGAAATTCTCTGTATATTAACTCATACAATTAAAACTAACGCAGGCTGCAATCCTGGGGCAGAAGTCTGCCATTAAGGAGACCTCTGAAGACCGTGGACTAAGTTTGTGTTTAAATTGAGGGTTTAGAGGTATACTTTACCATCATGTTAAATGACTCTATTTTTACAGGACCGCCAACCAAGGTCTCTGTCACCAGGGAAATATGCCATACAGTAGCAGTCTGTTTTTAACATCATACTAGCTATGCAGTCTAAGGGGGCTTTTTTTATGCCTTCCTCCAGATTCAACAACTTGAACAGACAACTTGCATTCATGGTTCTTTCAAAAGTAAGTCTGACTAGGACAAGCTCAAAAACTCTCTCACTGTTTTCAGGCTGTCCTTATCAGAAACATTTAAACTTTGAGACAGATGGTAGAAAAGTTGTCAAAAATACACTCCCACACATTTGATTTTTTAGTTTACCCTTTTTTTAACCATTGTGTGATGACTAATACTAAGCTGTAAATACAAAAATATGACAGTCAGATAAATCTTTCCAAGACCTATTCTGTTAAGTTATTCAGTCTGTTTCTTCTTGCTTTTAAAAAGGAGCTAGAAAAGGCTAGCAGAGCCGAGTCAGCATCTCTGCTTCCTGAAGCTCATTTCACCATACTGTAAAAGGACATTTTACAAGCATATTCCTCACTAGTGTTGGCCAATAACCTTAAAGGTTTATTGTGGAATGTTGACCGTTTTATGCGTTTCTGTGTGGGAGTGTGTTCATTTTAGTCCTGAAGCACTCTGTCCAAAGGTTGGCACTAAGGTTGGGATGTCACAAGAAGCAGCAGTGACAGCATTTCTTACAAAGTGCTGCAATTCCACTGTGTTGTTACAGTTGA
This sequence comes from Atherina boyeri, assembly GCA_029874935.1. Classification (NCBI taxonomy): domain Eukaryota; kingdom Metazoa; phylum Chordata; class Actinopteri; order Atheriniformes; family Atherinidae; genus Atherina; species Atherina boyeri. Next base: position 10,215 of record JAPMNP010720401.1, on the reverse strand, counting down.
AAGAAACAGCAAGCTGCATTTCTACAAAGCACAAACTGCATTATGAATTCATGGCATTATTGTCTGAAGCTGCCGTCACTGCAGAGAGTGGTAATCTCTGTTCTTTGTCTTCTTTTTTTTTGGGCTCTAGTGGCCTATATGATAATTGCTTTGACAGGAAAGGGATCAGAGAGCAGGGAATGACACTCACCAAAGGGTCCCAGGCTGGAAGTCGAACCTGGACTGGCTGTGAGCGAGGAACTACAGCCTTCGTACATAGGGCGGGCACCCAACCCACTGTGGCACGCACCACCCCGGTAATATCTGTTGTTAATCTTTCTTTCCAAGTAATCGGCAACCAGTAAGATGACACCAAGAAAGTTTACCTCATTCATTCATCCAGACAGACAAGACCTACAGACAGTACTAAAAGAGGAGAAAGCATAAAGACATGGTAAGATAATTAGGTCATACATACAGCATCAAATGCATCATACATAGCAGGATTTTGGCAAACACATTATTGTTTTTAAAAGGGTTTTTCTTGTTTTCTTATATTTACAAAGTGAAGTTAAAACAATGCTAAAAGTTAGCTAAATAATGAAATGGTCATGATATGATGCAAGGTAAAATATTAATACCTTCCACATACCAAATATCTTACCTACCCACCATTTAGCATGTGGTCCGACTTTATTTTTGGCTAATCTTTCCTTTTTTTAAATTTAGATTTAACATAGTAGGAGCTTTGCTGTGCTAGATTCAAAAGGCTTCACACTTATCTAAAAGGCTGGTCTCTGATTGCTTGAATATAATCGGAAATCATTGGAAAAATATGCCAGGACTGCAATCCTTCCAAAAATATAAAATAAACAAGAAATCTTAATAATAATAATTAATCTTTTAAATAATTTTAGAAATGGTTTCTAAAATTCAATTAGATTTAACATTCTAACAAGTGTGGATGTCTTCAAATACAGTTCGGAAGTAATTTCTTCATATTAATTTTGATTTCTTTGAATTGCCAAAAAAAAAAAAACATTACAAAAGATAGTGCTCAGAAGAGAATAGAAATAGCAAACAATGATCTGCAGCTCATTTGAAGTTGAGGCAGATGCATGAAGTCAACATCAAGATCCTGACCCAGTTGTGACAGATCACACGCACTCATCTACTGCAAATGTGTCAAGATGAGAAATAGGTGGGTGGACAGGAGGGCTCTTTGCTTGTTTGTCAATCTATTCTGCATATACTTGATGTTTGATTCTAAAGTCAACAACAACAACAAACAGCCAATAGCAACAGATGGAGCAGCTTTTAATAAGCAAGCAGAGCTAAAAAATCTACAGATCACATGCATACGCTGTTTTTGTCTGTCTTCCATTTGCTTGGCTTTTCAAATATGTCAAAGAGGAAAACATAAGGTGACGTCTCTCTACTTTTCAACTGAGAGAAAAAAACCCACTTGGATTGCAAAGAAATGGCAAAAAGCTTGCAAATATGGGGGATCTTGTGCTCTTCAATGCATCATAATCTTTACAGCCTTTCCACAGTCCAGTTAGCAGAAGTGGCACAGCTAAGCTACCTGGATGGCTATTGTAATTACAGATGTGTAGTACTCTTTATTTGAACATCCTTGGCTTGCCACAGACAGGGCATATGCAAAATACTATGACCACCTGTGCTTCATATCATGTCAATATTTGTATAATTTAGCCTGATAGCCGGAGTACAGATTGCAGTTGACCTGTCTGTGAAGTTCTGAGGGAATCAAAGTTGGTGTAATGACACAGTTGAAAAAGTTGGTGTTTCAGAGATAAATTGAGCAAAAGAAGGCTGCTCTCTTTTTCTGGATGTTTTAATAAGAAACAGCTCCTTGGAAGGCTGTCATCTCTGCACAGGTCCTGAGAACAATGGATACCCTCATCACTTTACTTTTTTTCCTGAATGCTTGTCAACTGCCAGGGAAGAACATCATCATAAGAGAAAAATAATCCAGTTTAGTGCATACACAGATGCAACATGCTGCGTTTATAACTGCAAGGATTTAGGGGGTAAATTTAAAACGAAAGGATAGAACACAGAAAACTGGAGATTTTAAACAAAACAGATCGGGATTTCTTGGCTCAGTTTTTATTTCCTGGTATCGAAACAACTGTCTGCTCACTTGTAATCATATGATCATTGGGTTTCAGAGCTTGCACATCAGGCACTAACTCCCTGTGACTGGTGGAGAAAAACCTGCCAAAGCAGCAACAAACCAACATTCCTCTGTTTTGGACATAGTGTACCACCTTACTCCCACTCGTCTCGTCACTTCTTTTCTTCATCTTTCATTAGTCACACCATCTTTTTCCTCCTTTTTGAATCCCACTAAGTGGTCTGATTGATTAGTGCTTAAGTCTTTTAATAACTAATAAAAACACCTATTATGGATGAATCTACAAAAAAGGTTTTAAAGAAAATAATACATTGTGCAAGGATCGAGAGATCAAGTGTTAGGCAATGCTTTACAGGGAAGCAGGATATAAATAAGATTTTTAGGCTCAATAAGGAAAGAAAATGTCAACGCAAGTCCTAGTGACATTTGTGGCTGTGCTAAGATAAGAAAAAAGAAAAGCTTGAAACTAGGACTGTCAAAATAGCAGATTTTCTCCACGTTATTCTAATGGACAAACTCATTCAAAATAACAATGTAATGAGAACTGAGGGAAGAATAAATCCATCCCATCATCTCATACGTTAAGTCTGAAATAAAATTTTACAAGTCACCATCAGAACTTCACACCATCACTGAGTGACATTTAGCATCTAGAAAAATTTAATTCATTACCTTGTAGAATTTAAGATGAAATAGCCTATCTGAAGGCTTGAGTTGGTTCATTTACACTCTTAGTTGTATTTAAACACAATGGCTGACAGTAGGTTTTGAGTACCGTGAAGTAACAAGGTGAGACTTTGGACACAGTCCTGGACATTAACAGGACAAGTGTCAGTACTCATCAGCAAAGCAACTCCTGCTGTAACAAATGCTGTAAAAACCCGAATCAGAAGTAATTCAATTAACAAAACTGACACTAATTCCAAGTAAAGTAAAGCTGTTTCAGTGGGATTATCTCAAACAACTCAGCACACAGGGAGTTCACAAAGAGCTTTTAGATCATTAACAGAGAAAACTGGACAGAGAAGTTGTTGTAAGACCTACTGCAACATTAAAGGAGCAGCAGAGCTTTCTGGAAAGTACTGGTTGTTCAAGACATGTGACTACAATCCTTTGTTCTTTGTATATCTGGGCTATGGGCTAAGGTAACAAGAAAAGTCTTTGACAAGAAAAAGAAACATCTATACCTTCTGAAATTGTGCAAAAGATGGGTAATATCTTGTATTACCCACGATTGTAGGGCAAACTTTTCTATCCATAAAATGCATGTTTGGAATAAAAGCAAAAATCCCCACCAGATAAATACTGTGAAGCACATAAAGCATGGCGGTGGAAGTTTCAAGCTTTCTTTTCTGCAGCTGAAATTGTGACCATTAAGAACTCCCCTTCAAAATACCCACCAGATATGGAATAAACTTGTCTGCTCTCTGCTTAGAAACTAAAGGTTAGAGTAGTTCTGCCTTTCTGCAGAAACAGGAACCAATAGCATATATGAACACCAGCAAAAGACTCACTGGCTACACCAAAACATATCTTCAGAGTGAAACAGTCCGCTAGGTTGACTTAAACAGCCCTGTGCCTATCAGAGACCCACAACAGAATAATATAGATCATAATAACATAAGACAGATAATCACAAGCAGCCTCAACAATGTTGGAAAAGTTCCGATGCCAAAATTTACTTTGCCTTCACTTTAACATAATAAAAACCAGCTACAAAGAAGAGGAAACTTTTTGCATTCTCTGTACTTCTTTACGCTCCTCTCCCAAGGAGCCAGATGCTACAGTAACAGTTTATTGTCTCCCACATGCAATGTTAAATGTCCCTTGAGTACAGAGTCTATCAACCCTACAAACACATCTGTGTAGCTGCTCCACCAGAGCAACACTCACTCTCTCATGAGACTCTCAGCTATCAAGCTACAGAACTCTAATGTCACTTTTTTAACTGCATCCTCTGACAAAACCACAACAGTAAGTACCGGTTTCTAAATTTACACCCAGAGTAGAGGAGTGTCTGTCAGAAGTGATCATTATTTTAAAGAGTGCATTCACACGTACACACATAATCAATACTTCAAATCAAAACCTTATATTTGAAAGGTATTCAGGGATCCCTGGCTTAATTGGAGTCTCATTGATTCATGTGTTTGCTCTTTGGAACAGCATTTATTTGGTCGTCAATACTGGATCTGCGTGCTGGCTAACATATTGTATTTTGGCACTGTAAAGATATCGAGTTGTTTGGGCCTCACGTGGTTTCAAAGCAACAGGTCTTAAAGATGTGCGACTCCACTGTCGCTTTATGACAGCGGGACTGTAAAACATGCTCCAGATTATGAATGAAATCAGCAGGTCTAGAGATTTACAATAAAGATGTTGATTTGAATGAAATTGTTGAGGCAACACACAAGCCCTGACAGTGTGATTTGCAAAAGCTCCATTTTTCTTTAAAAAAAACAAAAAACTGCTTTAAGAAGAGTGACTGCTCAGAGAGTTACGCTGCCTGCGATGAGAGACAGATGTACTGATAAAACTGAAGTTGGAGACATGCAGCTACAGGCAGAGGCTGAACGCCTAGAGCTTCAGATAAAGAAAAAAAAAAAACACCCTAACTTTCACTCGTCATTTCTGAACCAGATTCATGTGTGATCTTCTCCCCTCTGCAGCTTTCTGGAGGGTGAAGAATTCAGAGGTTCAGCTGTCACCAACATGAAACTAATCCAAACTTGGTTAGTAAATGTTTACAAATACCTGAAGTTCAAGGCTTTGCTGCACCTTTGGGTGAGAAATGAGCTCCATATCAGGGTTGATCAATATGTTCATGAATCATTCTTGCCTGTGCATGAACAAATTGCAAAACAGTCACAGTTCCCTTATCTGCTGTTTTTTTAACAGGGATATTGACCTAATGTAAGAATGTGCTTCCCTCAACTGAAATAACTTGACACAAATTAATGTCCCTTCAAATCACCTAAGAAAATAATTCAATTCAGTTTTTTATTATTCGTCTACATCTTTCCTTAAACAGAAGGTGATTTTTTTTTTCTTAAAAGTAAGCAATTATTGTCCTTCCTGCAATTCAGCACCACCTTCCTCTATCTGCCATTTAGCTCTACTTACGCCCCACTGATTAGCAGGAAGGTAATCTCAACAGTAAGGAACTGGCTTCTCAAGAGCTGGCAGAAAAGAAAATCCCTCTTCGGTTTGTCCAACAAGGAAGACTTTAATGGCTCCCAGTGAGGGAGCCAGCTCATGTGTGCAACATTATCCTCCTATGTACAACAATGCACTTACAGATACGTGGGTTTGTTTCAGATCCAGCTACTGGGTGTCTCCCAAAGCTTCCTGCAATTCAACATACTGTGAAGCGAGAGTGGGAGAAGAAAAGAGGAGCCGATTTTACTTTCAATCCATAAGCTAGTTGTGATGCAAGAATATAACAAAAGGAAAAGGAGTTAACAATGGTCGTGCAAAACAGACTTATAGGGAATTCCGAACTGTGAAAAGCCAATAGTAGGGAAAGAAAGTGCTGACCATTGCTGCAAATTTTTTTTTTTTAAATGCAAATAGCTACACTTGAAGAAAAAAGGAGGAGCTGAATACATTTATCCCATCTTTCTGTCTTTAAAGTAACAAAATTATTTTATAAATCATACTATTATATTTCTTTTAGTTAGGAATACCTTACATTATCATCAAATATGAGAAACGCTCAAAAAAGAAAAGAACCTTTCCATTCATGAAGCATGAAATCTCTGATCAAAGATACAAATATCATTTTGTGCAAAGGTTTAGTGTTCACCTTTGTGGACACTATGACATTTGAGTTTCTTTCTGTTGTAACAGGGAATAGAGCATTTATCTTTCCAACAAAATCTGTGATAGCATGCAGGCACAGATGCTGTGGTCAAAAAGTGTCTTTAAATTGGTGTCCACACTCCAAGCTGTGACTCATTCTCCCAAATAGGGGACTTTTCAGCTGATAGCAGTAGAATCCCTCTCTTTGATCTGAGGAGCCGGAGCTTCAGCGGTGTGTGACTGAGCTGAAGAAGTCGGCTGAACTAATTCTTCTTCCAAGGATACTGTCTTTCAAATTCTTCAGAAATGGCCATTTGAACCAGCTGTGTGACAGCAAGAAGCCCAAATACATTTAACAGAGCTCAGGAGCAGCGATGACACAATGGCATGCAGCTTTGTCAGGTGGGATGGATGCAGTAAAGAAAATGTGATTAGCGTCCTGGCAGAAAATGTGGAATGGATATAAATATCAAATGTGTCTGTTATTTAGACGCAGTCGATTGGAAAACTTTGGATAAAAATTGCAGCTGATTCACATGGATATGCCTTGTGCATCGCTGCCAAACACTCCAACAGACACAAGCAGCATAAGAGGCAGCAGTGATAATTACATTTACAGGTTTATGTTTGTAATTAACTGACAGAAATGTTAAATCCATCCATCTGCTATAGGCGCTTACTCTAATGCAGGGTTGGTAGGGGCATGGAGCCTATTCCAGCTGCTGTCAGGTAACGGGCAAGGTGCAACCTGGACATATTGCCAGTCCATCACAAGGCCAACACAGAAAGACAAACAACCGCTCACACTCATTCACTCCTACGGAGAATTTAGTAACACCAATTAACCTAACAAGCATGTTTTTGGACTGTAAGGAGTACATGGAGAGAACCCACGGATGCACAGGGAAAGCATGAAAACTCCACACAAGGACACAGTCATTGAACCAGGAATCCTCTCTCTGCGAGGCAATGTTGCTAACCGTTAGTATTAAATCATCTAAAAAGACATTAAAAAACAGGGGGGGTCCAAACATGAACCATATCTGCTCAAATATGTCTTTCCTGTAGGTGTTTGATTTTTCAGAAAAACTTTCAGTCAAAGTTATCCTTACCGATAGTTCTTAAAGGAAATGTACCATTTTTTTTTAACCTGGACTTTATTTACAGCATGAAATACATTCATAAACTCACTGGGACAATTTTGGAATTACTTTAAGTCTATCTGGAGATATTTAGATCCATCGCGCTGTATCAGTGACGTCACAGTAATATATTTCCATTCAATGGAAGTTGTCAGGGCAACATATTTCAGGCTCTAAATAAGACATTATCTGGCACAAAATGCCTTCATTTCACCAGTGTTTAATCTGTGTGCAGTCTCACTATCCCCCTGTGCCTTCACATCGGCTTTGTTGTCATCCGGAGCTTTTTAAAAGCTTTAGTAAGACTGATCTTCTTCTGTGGTTTCCTGAAACTTTAGAAAGATTCCAACATACGTTTTCCTGAAACTACAGAAGAAGAAGAATAATCTTACTAAAGGCCCCGATAGACTTCAAGTAACTCAAAAATTGTCCGGGTGAGTTTATGAATATATTTCCTGCTATAAATAAGGTCCAGGTAAAAATAAATAAATAAAAAAAATAAATAAATAAAATCTTTTCCAAATACATAAAAAAAAAACTAGAAACAAGTATAAAATTATCAATAAGTATCACTGAGATTTGGATTTAGTTGAGTTTGCTCCTTACAGTGAACATCAATAAAATCAAGCCCATCTGTTGAAAGTATTTTAGTCAACAATGAAAAATTCCTAAAACAAGAGTTATAAAGTTTGCCTCACGACAGCAGAGAGAAGCTAATAAATGCTTCTCCTCTCACAAACAGGAGGAGGGTGTGATGGAAAACAACTCTTTACCTGTGAAGCAGCGGTGTTGTTTGAACAGATTAACTGTCCCTCTGTGTAAAGACACCTGCCAGGCACACTCCATCATCCATATTGATGCTGCTCGCAATCCAACCCCAGAGAAAGTTGCTTATCATGGTGCATCATTTTGACCCCGTTCAGAACCTCAAATGCACAAACACACTCCAAGTAGAGCTATCAGCCTAATGGAAAAGTAAAAGGGCTGCTGTGGTTGACTGGAGCAAAGCAAACACAGAGAGACAGATTGGACAAGACAGGAGACAGGTGGAATACACACGGGACATTCACACACACAAACACACGTACACACACACACGTGCACGCAACCAGATACAGAGTGGTAATAGAGGCAGTGTACTGTTCACACAACCACCCACGCATGGCAGCACATACATATAAAACAGGAAGCAGTGGCCTATATCAGCATCAGGAGACACACTCAGTGAAAATAGGCATGTGTTTAAAAAGGTGCCATGTCTTGATGTACACCTAAACACCTGGAGGATATCAAATTTACATATCTCACAGAGTGTACGGCTGCATGTGCAGACTGGGAGCATTATGAATGGATTCAGTGCCCACAGACCCCCGAGCCACCAGACATTTTATGGCATGCATGTGAAAACTCTCAGAAAAAAATTACTGAGTGCCAGTTTAGTAGGTAAGACTGACTCAAACTAATACAGTCTAATGCAAAAGTCTCACAATTCATTCATGAAGGTCACAAGGAGGGGTCAAGCTGGAGGCTGCGGCTTGTGATGCTGTTAATCTGGACTGCCTCAGGTGGTTCTAATTAGGCTGCAAATACCAATTATCTTCATTATTGATTTATCTGCCAGGTCATTCCTTAATCTATGAAACGTCACGATGCATTTTCCAAGGTAATATCTTCTTCAGCCATTAGTACAGAACTCAGAAGATATTTGTTGTGTTTTAGTTCAAGAAAAAAGTAAGCAATACATTCTTACATTTGTTGACTTTAAACAAGGAAGTTGCGATTAATTCTGGCTTCAGTCTTCTTTTTTTCGTTTTACTTGAGAAACCATTTAACATTGATAATATTTTCTTTGAAATCAAAAAAGTGTTCCATCTATGAGCTCCATTTAACCCACACTGATGTCAACTGAATAGACAAACAGCCTTATATCAGAGACCCTAGAAAGCAGTGAAGGTGAGCTGACCCAGGGTGGTTGTCATAGTAGAATTAATTAAATGACAAGCCTCATTTTGACAGGAAAAAAATCTCAATTTGACAAAAAGGTGTATGAGCAATTTAAAACTGCGTTAATCTGCACACTTCCTGATCTTTGCTTATTACTCAGCCAGCAGCAGCTTGTACTGACGTGTTCTATAGTCTTAAACCCCCCCGGCCTTGAGAGCCAGGCCAGCAGCCTCATATTAATAACAATCTCTCTCTGCATGCTTTCATCTATATTATGTGCACAAATTTACCGGCACGACCGCCGTGAAGTAGTAAACCGGTATAGTGAATGGGCTTTGTTCCTGACGCCACGGGAGGACGAGCACCGGCAAACCGGGAGGTCTGTGAACGCGGACCGGCCAGACCAGCCACCATCCAGCCCTTGTCCACACTCATCTCCACCAAATCAATGCCTGCACACTCTGATACTAGCACGGCCTTTATCACATTACTCGCAGCATCGTTCAACCGCAAAAACAAAACTGTGTAAAGAGGTACACCAGCATCAAATCACATCCTTGCTTTGTCTTGAGAAAACCGTCCACACGGGCACCAGGGCGGACCGTGTAGCCAGAAAAAGCAGTCGAGGAACGAAATCCTACCTTTCGACTCAGCGCTGTCCCCGAGTAGAAGTAGTAGGCTATCCCCAGCACCCATAGCACCGCAAAACACAGCAATATCCTTGATTTCCTCCGCATGGCTGTGAGCTTTTTCGGCCGCCTGCTTTCGTGTATCACGGCTCTCCGCTCCGCTCTCCTCGGGCTGTAACAACAGCTCGTCCCGGCCGGCTGTGTCCGTACGGGGCGCTTCGCCGTGCGGCTTCGGCAGGCTTCGTCAGTCGGTAAGGGGGAGCGGAGGGAGCAGGAAGCAGCAAGACAACATCATCGAGGTTAGAGGGTAAAGGGTAGCCGACTGTAATCCAATCAAACGCCAGCTCAGGCAGTCCTGGAGGAGGGCCGACGTTGGTAGTCGATCTGTGCAGCTCCGTGCTAAAGGCGGACCGGTCGGTGGTGGCAGTTCCTGTGTGAAATGACTTGAAACATTTTCAGATATGTGGCAGAGATGTTAGAGGGAAAAGTCAAGCTTCATGATGTCTGTATCTGTGTAGAGACGATAGGGGCGCCAGAGATACTTTGAACCGGATTAAAA
>JAPMNP010720393.1:0-11641 GCA_029874935.1 Atherina boyeri | reverse complement strand
ATATATATATATATATATATATATATATATATATATATATATATATATATATATATATATATATATATATATAAAAGCACAAATGTGCTGCTTTTTTAATAACTAAGTAAAGTTACAAAAGAAGTTTTGCAGTTCTGTTTAGTTTAGTTTTTATAGTTCAGGGTTGACGGTAAAACTTCAAGGTTCTGCTTCACAAAAACACTGATTTGCTGCTGGCTGCTTGACTTTAGATTGACAGAGACTCTGAAGAGCAAAAGGATCAGGAACCTGCAGAGAGCTGCATTTGAAGTACAATGTAAACTTTCTACGCAGCATGCTTTTTATTCTTGCATGTACACATTTCACTTAATGAATTCTAAACATCCTGGTTTACTCCTATGCTCTATTTTTGCAATGATTGTGACCGCAGGTGCAGCCAAGTGCAGCTTGGAAGAGAGGTTGAATACATTATTAGTAAGAGGATCACAGAATCAGCAGATGGAATCAGTGCAAGCTTCAGTAATGACCAGTCACATGTGCGCCCCTCTTCCCCTTCAAAAGCAGAAGCAAATCAGCTGTTGGTAGAAAGGCTAAGGTCAACAATATACGTAAACATCTGCAAAGTTACAGTCCCAATTGAACGAACACAGGGAGAAACAAAAGGAACCATGAGGGCTGCCATCTGTGTGTAACTGTGAGTTTAACATTCATTACATTCTGCCACTGTGTACACAAAAATAGCTGCATGCTCTTTTTTTTTTCCACTGCTTTAAGTCTGTTTTTAGAAATGGGTCAGGTAAGTTCATACATTGGTCCACAATAGACTGGAGGGACATGCAGATGACAAATAGACCTTTGTTAAATCAGTGGTGGGGAACCTTGGTCCTCGTCCTGGAGGTTGTTTTATATTCTCTTGCCCACACACCTGATTCAAATGAATGAATCTTTGTGAAAATTTGATAGGCTGTTAGATCCATTTGATTTGATTTAAGTGTGCTGGAGCAAGGAGAGATGGAAAACTTGAAGGACCGCAAGACAACAGCCGTCAAGGACCAGGGCTCCCCACCACTGTCACAGGTTTGGTGATTCTAGAAGACTCTGAAAGTCTTTTTAGACGTTGCCTTGTTATATGAAGAATAGTGGGTTTTTTGTGCAATTTGGATATCAAAGTTTTAATCAAAATGTCTCCAAAGATGATGACGACAGACTGATGCAGCCCTGTTGATAGTTAAGTTTTACTATCAAAGTTTACTGCAATATTTTAATTTCACTCTTTTTGTATAAAGACAAATCTGAGATTTATTTGAGAATAAAAAAACAACACATTTATAATTTGCAATCCTAAGTAGTGACTGTATTAAGCAATTACAAGTTGCTACTTTGCCACCCTTGCAAATTTCACACAGCCACTCTGAAAGCAGCAAGGATGAAATATATTTCATCCCAGCTGCAGAGTGATGGCTACAGGTGTCGTCAATAAATTGTAAGGAGAGCATTTAGCATCCTGCAGGTTGCTGATGAGCCCACTCATCAACTGCTCTATTCGTAGGGAGAGACCTTTGCACACTCTAGATTCATTTAAGTATGGCTTATACAAAAAGTATGTGCATTTTTTAATGCATAAGCAAATACAGACAACGTGAAATGGAAGTTTTTTTTTGTTTCGGATGTTTGTTTTGTCTTTTCTAGGTTTGGTAGGAAGAGAAATGACCAATTAGGTACGGCTAAAAAAAAAAAAAAACAAGATATTTGTGGAAGATGTCACAAGAAGTTTCAAGAGCAAATGTTTGAATTCCTTAGGTTGATAATTTGACATGCTCTGTCCATGGTGCTTAACTTCAACTGATAGATCATTTAGTTTGACTGCTGATCTCTTTCATTTCAAATGTATGCTGCTTTAAGATATCCATGATTAAAATAGGTCACTGTTAGGCATTGCAAGGCTTTTTAAATGAAATGCACCAGAATTTCAAGTGGCAATGAATTATAAATCAATTAACAGTTAGATGTTCCCTTAGGTCTCAAGTGATATTCTAACTGCAAAAGGGTTATAATGGTCTAATTTCAAACTAGCTCACCAAAGTTGTATTCAGTTATCTATAACATCACTTTATGTTAAAAGGCAAAATCTACTTAATCGGAGAAAATCCAAGTAACAGGTTGCTTTTAATTGAAGTTTGTTTTGCCATCTCCATTTCATGTGTCATAGCTAATGTGTCATAGCTAATGCCATTACTATAATACTATTATTCTCCAATTTTTTCTTATACTGGTGTCAAACCACAAAGTGAGTCCCCCAGGCCACTGAGTTTTACATGCATATGAAAAACCACCCAGATTTTATAAATACAAAATATATCTATGATTTTTATCTGAATAGATTATAAATCTTTGCATTTCTTTTAAAGCTTTGAACCAAAAACTTTGTTTCAATTTTCCTAGAGTTGCAGGACAATATTGATTGAGACTTAACTTGTCTCTAAGAGGCTTTGTAGAAATAATGAGGACAGAAGCAGCCTGATGGCCATACTCCAGCAACCACAGCATAGTCGGTGCTGTTATTACTGAGGCTTTTTCTTGGAGACTTAGGTGATTTTCACACAGGGACCATTTAGGTCGATCCCAAACACGGCGCGACTGGGCCAGTGTAAACATGCCACTTGCATTTGCATTCATAGTCAGTGTAACTCCCCCGCTCTTGGAGCAGCTAGGGCGGCTTTGGAGCGGGTTGCATCAACCTGAAATTTGCCGCGAGTGATGTGTGAACGTGCAACAACTTTAGCTTGTCCAAAAGTCCAGATATTCCTTTTTAACTAAACTGGTACCTATAAACAGCTGTGCTATTGGGATATCCACCCCCCAGTGCATGAAAACATTGTTCTCCACACACAGTCATGTCTGGTTTTCAAACTGAACACTTCCCTGCCATTGAAACAGACAAACTATGTAGAATGCCAAAAGCAGTATCAGGAGAAAACGGCATGCTGTTCATTGTCCATCGTTCACGTGTGTTCCGTTTACACCTCAGCCAGGCTTCTCTCACAGGTGGAGTTATGGGCTCGACACACTGGGCGCGACAAACGACAGTCACAGGCGAAAATCGTCGCCACCCAGGTAAACCTAAAAAGTTGAACATTTTTCAACTTTCTTGTGTCGCTATGCAAGCCCGCGTGTGCACATCTACCTCCATCTAGTTGCCATGGATACATAACTAGGGCTGGGTATCGATTCAAATTTTGAGAATCGCTTCAATTCCAATTCTCAAGATCTTGAATCAATTATAATTATTAGATTAGATTAGATTAGATTAGATTCGATTCGATTCGATCCGACTCAATCTGATTCAATCCGATCTTCGACATTTTGACAAGTGTTTTTTGAAAAAAACATTTTTTTCCCAGATGTTTATTGAGTCTAAATGGTGTTTTATGCGTGAATTCAATGATGCAAAACGTTTGCGGGACAATGAAGGCCTATTTAATAAAAAAAATTGAAAAAAAAAAAAACTTTTGAAAAACAATTGAAAAAAAAAAGATTAATTAAAAATAAAAAATCGATCCTCTGAGCTACAAATCGATCTTTACAAATTAATATAAAAATCGATTCAGAATCGGAAAATCATTTTTTTTTCAACACAGGCCTATACAAAACGCTCCACCCTGTAGAGCGACTACTTGGGAGCAGTTACAAAAAGCATGGGAACGGAGCCGTATTAGTTGAAAATTGAAACATTGTTTAATTTTCACTTCTGTGGCTGCACCTGGGTCGACCCAAATATGTGTGAAAACAGCCTAACTTCACTATGTTACATAACTATCCTTCACCATGGACAGACATAAACACAACAACACAAACACATGTACAATCTAATGCCATGCATACTTTTAGCCTGCAATGAGAGATTTTCAGATCAGTGATGCAACTTCACATTAAGAAAAGAGAACTTTATGAATTATACTGACTAATGATCTCTTTTTCCACTATAGAGGAAGATGTTTTTGTGTGTCTGTTGCTGTTTACATTAAGATAGAGCCAGGAGACAATAATTTCAAATTGCGCTTGAAGATATTCTTTCATTATAAGAACATTTCTGCAAAGATCTAAAAGATCATTTATATGTCAACTGGTTTATAATTTATTGCCAGTTAATATTCTGTTTTGTTTCAAGTAAGTGTTTGCTGATTGCTTCACAAAATCTGATTAAGGCAAGACAATTCTCAGCGGGATCATAACGCAAGCACTCTCTGAAACAAATTAGTGATCTTCCAATCTAGATTTTCAGCACCATGGACAGTTCTAAAACCAGCTAGCCATCTACTGGAAATAATTTATATAAGTGTGCTTTGATTAAAATGTGTTTGTCCAACACATTGCGATGTGACCAACTCATACAGAAACAATTATTTATGACATCTCAACGCTTTTGAGAAATTTGATGAAACAGCTGACTGTAGATTTGCAAAATAATCTTTAAACTAGATAAATTAGGATAATGAAGTCACATGCTTTTAGTTTTTCTTTAACTTTGTTTAACCTTTATTCAGAAATTAAAAGTGGAATTCCAGGAATGTGGCTTCATGTCTGCAGATTCATGAAACATTTTCCACATTCTTAAGTCGTGCCTGCAACACAAAGGTGTTGCTCTCCTCCCCTGTTCCTGCATGCTGTATTCTGTGCACGAGCAGCCTTCGCTCAGTGCTCCTTGGCTACCTATGAAGGCAAATCCAGGAGGGGAATGCCATTGGGTATACCATGCCTGGTTAAAAGCCTTCCAATGGGATGATGCCTCAGGCCCTTCTCTGCTTCTCAGCAACACAGTCCAGTGGATGTGCAAGTCATCTCTCATGTACACAGTGAAAAATTCCACATCTCTACCAAGGCCACTGAATGTGGATGAGCTGTAGCCCAGAGAAACATCCAGAAACCGCCTGGAGTGGCTGTGCTGAATGACTATAGGGTGAGATGGATGATGGAAAGATTACACTGGATTATGAATTTGTAAAAAAAAAGTGGTATGGGAGGGGGGGAAGGGCAGAAGGAGGTTCCTGACATAAAGTAAAACAGAGAGGCAAAAGGTCAAGATATAGGAAGCTCATGATGCACAAACCCCATGAACAAAGACAGACGAATGATGGAATATCCCACAAATTGTGTGCCTGTCTCTTAGGATTATTTCTGTATAAAACAAATAAAAAAAACACATCTCACCATTGGAGCAGCCCTTCAAGCGAGCCCCTCGAACAGGTGCGCGTTGTAAGTCAGCCTTGACTCGTGCCTTCAGACCCACATTCTCCTTCTGCATGGCATTAAGGGCATCACTAACGGAGTTCACTACTTTCACCATGTTGATCTGGCTGTCTGACAGCAGCTGCAATCCACACACAGAGCAGAGAAAGGGAGAGAAAAATACACCTTTACAGTTAATGGTTATCAATGATCAAATTACACAACGTTCTTTTCACAGTGCTTTAAACTATTTTCCAAAATGGATTTCATTACCTTCAAGATAGTCTTTGTTTTCTGTTTATTTCCCTCCATAATACACATTAACTGTCAGACATGTGCAGTTAAACTGAGTTACAATTCTTAAGACATTCAATTCTTAAGATCTTCATGATATAAAATGATATAAAAACAATTTCTGACTATCTCAAGGGCTAGAATTCAACCTGCTACAACCAGTTAAGTCCCCATAAAATCAAACTTCTCATTTTAGTATTTTAATGTGGTCATTCCTTTTCACTATAGATGAAAAAAGGTATGTGGGTGTCCTTAATGGTATTTTAGCATTTGTAATTTTCTGTAAAAAGAAATGTTGATGACTCATGATGCAGTTGGGGGCGTACGCTTATTTTGATCCAGTAAAATAACCAAATGTTCTCTGGAATTTAGAACTTCATGAGGGCTGATGGAAAATGGTGGTCTGTGTCTGCTAAGGTGAGTGGAGCTGATCAATCAGCGTTGTCTGAGGCTTTTCCAGAAGGGGTCCATTCTCACTAAAGCTTCTGTTTTTTTATAGGAAACACATAAATAAGTGCAAGAAAATGGCACTTTCCTCATTTCAACATGTATTTACAAATTGGTGCAAATTCTAATCACTTTATCTTGTAGTTTTCATTGTTAGAGGTTCCTGCCATAGATTCATTAAACATATTTATTCACAGCAAATAATAGCATTTGGAATTATCACTGCATGTGACTTATTCACACACAACATCACATAATCAAGCTTAAAAGAGAGGTCTGAACTTTTTTTTGGAAATAAAATATTTGCACAGAAAGATGAACCGTATAGTTGATCTTGATTGTTCCCCTTTGGCTCAAGCATGCATCCATTTCAGACAATTTACAATATTTAGTCACTATGCCTTTCTTTTTTCTTTTTGTTTATGTTTTATGTGTTTAAATAATTAACAATAGCTGCTTTGCAGGAACTAACTGCATGGATACTAGGGAGGACAGATTTTTGTATGAAATAGTTGTACTTTATATCTGATGGTTAAAAATGTTTTTCCTTTTTTCTATTTTTTGGCGGTTAAGTGTTTTCTTTTCTCTTGGGTGTGGTTTATATAAGCCAATTGCAAGCTTCTTCCACTCCCTCACACATGCTTTTAATGTGTAATGTGCTTTTTGCTCTTTTTACTGTGAAATAAAAAAAAAACAACTCAAATTTCAAACTTTATGACCATGGGATACTAATATATATATATATATAAAAAAAATGTTTATCAAAAATGAAAATCATTGTACCAAAAAAAGTGGTGTAATCTAGAAAAGCAGTACTTATGTAAATCAGGCTAAATTTGTATTTTATTGTGCTTACTCATAGGCTACTGTATAATGCTTTCAGGACAAGACAGGTGCAAAGACTGCCCCTAGCAGTAAAGATACATGGTACCTCATTCCATAACACACTCTGGTGAATGTAGTGAAACACAAAGAGCCCTGTGGGAAGGCTGTTGATGAATGTGTGTGCTAGGACTAGCAAACAGCAGGGTAACCTCTCTGATCTGCCATGGTCACTCCCTTCCTGCAGCTCTTTATGTGTTGTTCATTACAGAAAGGTCGTCTTAACATTTTGCCCTAGTTGGCCAGAGTCAGTGTATGATGTTGGTCCCCAAATGCATGCATATACAATACCTTAGCAGACATGAAAAAAACATTCTTGTATTTTCTTACACTCGCAGATATACACAATCCCCCCTCAATACTCTTCTTTCATCATCCCTCTCTCTCTCATTTACATGCAAACATGCCCCCACACAAAAACCTGCAGTGTTCAAAGTCATACAAACTGTATGAGGTTCAGAGTCTTCTAAGAAAGTATGTCTGTTCAGCTATACGCAGGTGTTAAAACTGCATTAGACAAATACCCTAGTGGCCATTCCCTGGCCTCAATATCCATGCAATGCACCGCAAAGGCACAGAAAGCTACGCTGAAATAATATTACGGTGGAGCAGTGACTTAAACCCACACACAGACACGAACAAGAAGCTTTCAAGTACATGCCTCCTTGCAAATGGAAAGAAAACTGCAGCTACTCATGCATATATTTCAGAAATGACCCCAGTCTGCTCGGCAACTCGGCAGGATTTTATAGAGTTATTTTACGTATGCACAGTTTAAGGTGCATTTAAAAAAAAAAAAAGATGCTTCTAGTGCAGTCACTTTTTAAGTAAGTATCGAGTTTCTGTTTGTGTCTGTTTTCAAAGCAGGCCTGTCTGCATCCTTAATGGTTAGCCTTGATAGACACATCAATTAGGATCATCGCGTAATTAGATCTCATTAGGAAGCCTTTGCATTGGCTCACAAAATCCATTACACCTCAGCACTTAACACAAGGAGTCTTGTTTTTGTGTGTCAAGGTTTAAATGAAAGGCAATTTGCACATCTGTAGAATAAACATGAAAGGTGTTCTGATAGTCTGAACTCAAACTCAAATCAAGTGGCTTTGATTTTTAAAGAAGGCAAATTGAGTTTGTTTTGCCTGTTTTATTAGCTTGTGATATAACTGCATTACACATGACAGCACTGATTGAAATATAAGTCAAAGCAGAAGGGAAAAAAAAAAGGTGTGATTTTTGGTCTAAATCAGATGTTCTACAGCAGGGACACACACAGAGCGAAGCTGCAAGGCTGGAATAAGCAAGTATGAAATGTCATTCAGTCACCATCTGCCTAATATGACATCTTCACTCCACAAACAGTGGCTGCCCAGTCATGCAAATCAAAATGTGCCCAACTGTTCCCATTTGACTGGTGTAGCCCTTGAAAGCTGACAATAATTTAAAACCTCAAGCATATCCTTGCTATAGCATGAATTCAGTTATAAATCCAAAGCATATATTTGTTACACTTCTGTGCTGTCCTAAACTCCTACAGTGCTGTGCTTTGAAAGCTCTGTTTAACATACCATTTAAATAAGTTTTGCTGCTCGGTGAAATAAATGATATGGTCTTTAATTCTTTTAAAAAACTAAAAAAGAAAACAAATGCCAGTGATGGTTCATATTCAAAATGTTGTTCACTCATGGCCTTATGTTTACACAAAGGACCATACTGCTTCTCCTCATCAGTCTACACCCAGGAACTGAAGAACTGAGTTGCACATTACTGTGTTGATAATACTTTGGTTTGAGATGCTATCTATCTAATGTAACAATGACACTAAAACTAAAGTAAATATGGTTGTGTGAAAGCATTGTTTATCTGTTTTGAAAGATTAATAGATTGTAAATGAATGAATATAATAGAAAGTTAAGTCAAAACATTATCAATCTTGGAAATACACAATCTGAATTAAATCCGGTATTATAAAGAAATTGTAACAAAATTTCTTATAAGCTAACACTCAAAGTATACTGATGTGCTCTTGAGAATGTGTAGATTCTGCCCTCACATAAAATAAAAAATAGATTGTGTGGATGCTTTAAGAGAAAATTTCATCCAAAGGCATTGTGTTGAATGGTACACACTGTCCGCAACTTATTACTGCTGCTTTTCATTTCAACAGCAGTCAAACAAAAAATCTGGATAATATCCAAGCCGTCCATCTTTTGTCCGTACCCCCTTTATGGTGAGATGGTGGGGCTGAAATCCACCTCACTTAAATGTGGCAAGATGCACACTCTGCAAAAGTCCATTGCCAGGTCATCACACAAAAAAAACAAAAAAAAACAAAAACAACAAAACAGGCAAGCATGCAGGCTCACCCACAGCCAAATTCAAATCACCATTTCGAGTCATGTGTAAGACCATGGGAGGCAACTTGGAGAAAATCCCCACAAGCACAAGAAAAGCTTGCAAACTCTTCAGCTGGGATTGAACCAGGGACACTAACTTCTGCATCACTGCCTCTTGCTAAATTCTATGTTAAGCTAGTTTGGGTTGACAGGATGGAGTTTTCACATTTTCCATATAAGTGCGTGCAGCTCAGCTTTGCTTAAATTGACTCAATAAGTGATTGCTGTATTAAAGCGGTGTACAAATGTTAGGTCAACCTCTGCATGATTTACTCTATCCATCTGATTAAACAGTCAGACATCCTAGACATACTGTAAGGCCTCTAAAGCAAATAATGAATAAAAGATTATCCTCGATGACAGACGTAACCTTCATACTTAATGAGACGGTTTTCATAGCAAATCTAATTCATATCACACAAAGTCTCAGCTTTTGATTTTTGGCCATGCGCAGTTTAGAGTTTGGAAGAGGTAGACAGACTCCGGCAAAGATATTAAAACCTCATTAATGAAGTTTAAAAAAAAAAGATAAACAAACAAACAAACAAACAAAAGCTTTTAATTGTCTCACTTGAGCAACATGTCTCTTCCTCAGTCTTGGCATATATGTATGATAATGGTTACAGTTAGGATATTTTCTGCAGTTACTAATGCTGTGTGTCAGATATATTTAATATATTTTACAAAAACATCTATTTCACTTCATTTACATTTTCCATTTTTCTAATAGCAATTTTTTGGACGGCCAAAATGTTAATATCCGTTATTACTTTGAAGTAGTAGGCTGTATTTTTTAAGTAACTTATTTAGTTTTATCATTGCTTTTTTTTTTTTTACTGAGGTTTTAAAGTTGTTTGACTCATATCATTGGTTAATACACTGCAGCAAGCATAGTTTTTTACTTTCTCAAGTACACAAAGGAATGTGTAAAGCTCAAGGCTATATGGTTTTCTACAGTAGCAGCAGTTTACCTCTAGATCTGGAGCAGAGGTTGTGGGTGTCACTTGTTAAAGCCATTAATATTCCAGGGGCACATAATTCAGTTTAAACTGTGACCTGCAGTTCAAGGAAATGAGTTAGTCATGCTCCTCCTTGCGGCCTTTACCTCATTGTGGTCTTTTTTGCAGTCAGGCTTGGTGCACTGATGAACAAGACTGTAGAATATGTAAACTCCATTTATGTGAAGTATTTTTTCATTCATTCACTCATTTATCTTTAAGTGTTGCATGAGCACTGGTCGCACACTGAACCTAAAAAATACATTTAATAAGTGTTACTTTAATGTACACCAATGAAGATATGAATATAAGATGAAATGATTGATGGAGATGGAGATCTATGAGAAAATGACTGTACCAACAGCAGTTTTTATGAGCTAATTTTTACACTCCTGTAGAGCATGGGTGCCACAAAAATAATGAAAAAAAGAAGAAAACTTTGAGACTGTTTTTCAAATTTTCATGCAGTATTTTTTTAAGTTGAAAATGTGAAAAATGACAAAGTAGGAGTGAAAATACAAAAGGAACCTCAGCAGTGTGTAGGATAAGAGAAAGTGTCTGTTTTGAACGGATGTAATAATCCTTTTCTAGCAGAGCCTCATAATAAAACAATCAGTCAGTAAGAGGGCATTATATGGGCTCTTCAAATTGGTGACAGGCCATTACCATCGGTTTTTATGGATTAATTATGTGCAGGTAAAGACTAACGGTGTTTTAATGAAAGTCAAAGCACCAGAATAATGCAAATGAAAGTACTGACAACCTGCTTTAATTTTAAGGTTCAATTTAAATAGAAGGAAGTGGATATGTGTTGCCAAGTTGGGCCAGATGAATCAAACAAGACAATTAAAAAGATGCATGAATTTAATCCAACTTACCCTGCTCACATAGTTAGATGTGTGCTGATTAGAGGAGAACTCATGCCAATTCAAATGGAAACTACATTTTATATTTCAAATTAACGTAATTGAACATGCATACCAAATGCTGCTCTGGCTTAGAACATTGTGCTTGATGTTGTCCATCCTTCTAAAAGTTGGCCTACAGCTGAGAGTAGTCTTTCCCACCAGTGTGATTTAGTCAAAGGTAAATATTCAGACTGTTGAGCTCTGTTCTACTTCAGGCTGCAGGCTCTCTCAGTGAAAAATGAAGATGTCAGTTTTTGAATATTCAAAACAGATAGGTCCTAAATCAGATCAGCAATCAGAGTAGCGGTGGGCGATATACCCAAATAATGAAATCACGATATTCATCTACAATATCACGATAATGATATCACAGACGATATTGATGTCTTAGGCTGCACAAGAAGTCAGACTCGATAAAATCCTTCCACCATTTGCTCTACTTGGCATGTGGAGCACAGCAAACTAAATAAAAACCCAAATCTGAATAGGGACAGCTGTGCAGGCCCAGTGTAGT
>JAPMNP010720373.1:0-19286 GCA_029874935.1 Atherina boyeri | reverse complement strand
ATCAATCAATCAAATTTTATTTATATAGCGCCTTACAACAGCCAAAAGGTGCCCAGGGCGCTTTCCAGAATAAAAAGACAAATAAAAACAAGAACCACAGTAGACGGCACTAAATAAATAAAAGCATAAAAGTACATAAAAAACAGCAATCGAGTCAGTGGCTATGTATCGAAAGCTTGTCTAAAAAGATGTGTCTTCAACTGTGATTTAAAAACACAAAACTCAGAGTTGCTTCGAAGCTGTACTGGAAGTGCGTTCCACAGCTTTGGGCCTTGGACGGAAAAAGACCAGCCTCCAAACTTTTTGTATTTGTACTTCGGTGTGACCAGTATTTATAATACTCTAGATGTTATAAATAATCTCTATTTAATCGAATAACATAAATCTAATGGCAAATGAATATTTGTGGATTTACTAAAGTAAAAATGCTGCTAAAGAAGTTTTTTAATATAAATCATGAATACAGTGCACCTACTTCAAGATCTGCATGCATCGACAGTGTCATGCAAATGCATCGGCACCCTCGGTCAAACTCTTTGTTCCTGTGAATACATAAATGAATTGAGGATGAACTGATCTCCACCTCATATCTATGCAGTTGCCTCACAGTGAAAATTAGGATAATGTGCACTGCCTAAACAGGAGAAGCTTGTGACAGTGAGACATTTTTTGGTAGGGTTGATCTGTTTTTAATGCAGCGCCACTGAAAAAGGAAAATTTAGCATTTCACTTATCATGTCCATCTTGTAAAGAAATATACCCAGACTATCTAAATCTTTTATCGATTATTATTTTGTACCGTAAATAGTGAAATCCCCCCTTTTTTTTGCAGTTTCATGTTCTGAAACCTTGTTTTAAAGATTATTTTGTCGATCCATTAGTTCACACAGCCTGCAAGACTTATGTTCAATTATTTGATTTCAAACTTGAATTTGAAAAGACAAAAATTAAAAAAGAAAAACACTTTTTAATGCAAATAAAAAGTGCCCAAAAAAAAGTTATTGAGCAAATTTATTTTACTCAATGGCTATTTGTGATCAATAATTTGCCCATAATCATCTCCAGTAACAATGATACCTAAACATTCTCCACCACTGAACAAATGGCCACGATCTGTGTGTTTTAGTTTCGGGGTTTGTTGTGTTATTGGTTTCCTGTTTTATTTTGTAGTCTTCCCTTGTGTACTCTCGTCTTCTTGGTCCCCTGTCACACCTGGTTTGAGTTATATTACTCAAAATCTGCTCCACCTATTCCTTATTGTGTTTAGTTGTCATCCTTTTTCTGTGTCTTGTGTGAGCCCTATGCCTTTGTGTTAGTTTAGTTTTATATAAAAGCCTTTGTTCTTGCACCTGTCTGCCTCGTTTCCTACAATTGGGTCCTCACCACCTCCACTCCATGACACAAATACCATTATGTTGATATCTGACATACCAAGTATTCCTGCTGAAAAAAACAACATTATTTCTCATTAATGATTTTGCTAGCAACCTTACAGCAACTTTGTCTCAAAACTGGGCCAAAGAAGAATGATTCAAATTCAAAACAGCACCCAGCAAAGATCTAAATCCTTTAAAAATGGGAACACAACACTGAAAATACTGGAAAAAGAACAGATTGTCAGGGAAGAAGCATACTGTATATACACAGACAATGCACAGTCAATGACACACAGGTGAAATGCATTAGGGTGCTGATCAGCAGATGCTGATTACAGCAGGCCAGGAAGTGAAGATGTCAAAAATGAGACATTACATTAGTCCATAAAATAAATCAGACAAAACTAAAAGAAAATGAATGAAGGCAAACATGGCGTAACCAGGATGTGGTGAATATGATGGACTTCTTAAAGGAGCATACCACTGAGTAAATTATCCAGACTTGATCTGGTATTTTTACAGAGCATCTCATAAAATTAATTTGAATATTATATTAGTCTATTCTCGATTGCAGAATATAACAACAGAATAAACTCTGTTTTTGATAGAATTATGCAGTATTTGTGTCTCTACTTGTGATGTAGATAGTGGAATGAAATCACAGCATTTATGTTTTATTCATGTTAAATGCTCATAAATGACTGAAAGAAGGAACAATGAAAAGTAAAACAAGTTCAAACGTATTGTGTAATTTAAGCGGCGTTTAAATTGAACTGTGGCAGTAATAACATGTTCACCGTAACTTTGGTTAATAGTTATAAAACTGGAGTAGCTGTAATGAGTATGCTCATAATGATTATAATTGCATACTGCAAGAGTTAAACTAAATACATTTTTTTTTCTTTTTTAAATAAATCGACTGGCAGATAGAATTCTACCAAAACAGTAGCCAAAAGGATGACTTTCATTTTTTTCTTCCTGCATAATAACCCCCAGAGATCCCAGAGGGCCTGGATGAATGTGTTGCAGCTCCAGTTTAACACTCAGTCTATCATCTTATCTGGAAGCATCATCCAGTGAGATGAATGGATTCACTCCACCAATGACATTTCACTGTGATGTTATTGCCTGGAACAGAACAAAACTTCCCCACTGGGTCCTAAAAACTGACATCTTTTTGGCTGCTTCCGTCATGCTGCATTAATTCCACATCCTGTTCTGGGGTGTCAGGTACTGTAGCTCAACCTGTTGAGCATGTGTCCCATGTGCAGAGGCTGAAGCTGCTCAGTATGGGTTTGGGTCTTTGGACCAAGAATGCTGCATGGTGCCTTCTCTGTCCCCTCTCCTTTCACTTCATTTTCAGCAAGACATCTCTAGTGGCATCATTTTTTTTAAGTTTATTTTGTTCTCTATATTATCACATCTGCTAGAATAAGCAAGGTCTTTCAAACTGAATGTATGGTGACAGAAGTTACAAAACAAAAAGGGGGCAGACCCATACAACAATGTTAAAAAAATTTAAATGAAATGCTCTTAGAATTATGAAATTATTAGTTTTCTCGCTGTCCATGCTTCACAGTGGTTCGGTCTTTGCCATCCCAACCTCCTGCTCACCACTTCTGGTATGAGTCATAGCAGCTGAGCTTTATGTCAGAAGCTTTGCAGAACTTTACATAAAACAAAAGCTGTGTCAGACTGATATACCTTTCAGTGGACTAAAACACGTATAAAAATGTAACCATACAGCATTTTGGTCGCTCCATTACCTTTCAGTTAATAACAGGCAGCCATGTTTCCTAAAGCATGTCCATGGAAGCGGAAGGTCTATCTAGGATTTCAATCATGACACCATTTTGATTTTTTACACGATTTTCAAAAGGTTTGATTTGTTGCACATGTCAGAAGTGAATTGTTCCCCAGTGTCTTCCTGAAGATTTTGTCCGTGATGCATGGGCAAGAAAATCATGAGCCAAAAACCCTCATTTGAAGTTCTCAGCAATCACTCTCTGGCAGTCCGATTGTTCCGTCAGAGGGAATTTTATAAATGCTGTGAGTTCTGATCCTCTGTGGTGGCTCATGCTAACATTAAAGGTTAGGCTTTTAAAACGCCAAAGCGAAATACAACTTTAATTGAATTCCTCAAGCATGGAGACTTCTTTAAACTTAATGGTTCTGCAAATCTGCATGCAGGGGAGGTAAACTAGTAATGCAACATAATCAGATTGCTTTAATCATTTTAATGCTAGTAGTTGGCCACACCCTTTGTTCCTCCCTATCCACCGCTCCCTTAATCTTTGTAATTTTTCTCTCTCAGTCTTTCTCCTTTCTTTCCTTCATCTTTCTTTCTTTTATTCCCTCGTTCTTGCTCTCTGCTGGGTGGTACTGTATATGGTCTCTTACAACGATGGTCTCATTACTCAAGGTCTCGTGGCAAACTAGTCTCTAAGGAGAGGGAGCACACTTTTTAAAAAGTGCCCTGTCACACTGTGGCACATGATTTGCATTTAGGTTAAAACCAGTCGGGACTCTTAAATCTTATTTATGGGCAGAGGGAACTCCCTCTTCACTGCAGCAGTGGGGAATCAGTTATTGTCAGGCCAAACCTTGTTATACTCTCAAAACCACGCACACACTGCTGTATCTCTGTAAAAGCATTAAGTGTTTTGATTTGTAAACAGGTTTTAATCTTTATAAGGGTTATGGCTATTATCCAGCATACAAGTGCTTCTTTTGCCAGTAATCAGAGTAATGTGCTGTCTGACAAAGAGGGTGGACTCTCACTCACAGCGAGGTGAAGTGCTGTATTGTACTCTTATGCATGTACGGCATGTGCGCAGATATTAATGGTGTCAGCTCTTATCATGAATAGTTTAAACCACGTAAGCACTTACATATTTGGTGCAAAGAGAGGAAGCAGTCTATCTAGATATGAATGATTTCAGCTCATTAAACTACTTAAAGCAAGACTGATTGATGAAATGCTCTTAACAAGATAACAATGTTAGCGGTTTTGAAAATGCTCTACATGCCAGTATCAGTCTGTTAACCTTACCATACTGCGGGGCTATCAATAAAACAATAACAAACAAATAATAGAAAAAACAAAAAAAAACAAGTTGAAGTAAGTTTAAAATTAGCCATTTTCACTTGTGTTTTGAATGTCGGGTGATAAGCTAGCAGGTAAATCCAGATATTTGTTTATGTAGAGTTAAACAGCAGTTACTATAACATTTATGAAGTAAATCATAAATACTTTGTATGTGTTATGTATACATTTCCTTCATTTTTGTAGCAATTTAGCGAAAACAATTATGGATTATTGAGAAGAATTAGAGAAGTTAACGGAATATGCATTAGATTAAACTGTTCTTGGAGCATAGTCTGTTGGACAGCAAGGGCAAACTACTTCTAACCATCTGGCATATCCACTTACACACCCGTATGTATAGTCTGAAGCACTTGTAGGTTTTTAAATTAGGAAGGGCTCGTAACTTTCCAATTTCCATCACATGTGAATTGATGCTCAAAATTTAAGAAGAAAGTTAGAGCATTGGTGTTTTTCCTAATAGCACCAAGCGATAGGGCTGAAATGATAATGAATTACTGAACCCAAAGAAAGTCCTTCAGAAACCTTTCAGATTATCTGCTTCAGTGCAGTTTTTTTTGCAAAAGTGTATGTTTGTAAGTGGTCACAGTGTTTCACACATTTGTTGCTGTCACATAACATACATGCTGCATTAGGCTTGTAGTAGGCACTCTTGTAGTGCTACAGCATCTTAGCAGAGAGAACCCAGTCCAAATAGCCAGTCATCAGAGCAGAGCAGAGCAAGCACAAAGTACCATTTTACATTGCTATTTTAATGGAAATTATTATACTTGTTTGTGATGGATGCTGGTCAATAACATAAATGGTGTTTATGGCTTTGGCTGAGTGGTATCTTTGTTTTAAAATTCCGTTCCTGTCATTTTTCAGAAGAAGCAACTTGTGAGTTGGGCTTGTAAGTTGTATGAAAATGGCTATGTATTACCTGCCTGAGGAGACTGTATGTGTCTAATGATAAGAAGAAGTACCAGCACATACGTCACCATCGGCGTTAAAGCATGTTTTGTGTTCTAATTTTTTTTTATCAATGTTTGCTTTTAAGAGAAAATGTTTCCAAAAAAACTGGTTTTGTTCTTTTTATTTGCGGTTCAATGGTTAAATCAGTTGCATTTCCTGAAAAGGAAACCAATTACAAGTTCATTTCACGAGACCTTCCTTTGTTCCTCATTTGATTAGTTGTTATTGTTTTATTAAAAGACAAAATCATTTCTTATGCAGTTTCTTGTTAAATTGATAGAAAAATCACTAGAATGCATGATTATCTTGATAATCATTTGCTGCAGCCCAATACTCCACCATCAAAGGTTAATTGAAATACTACTTGTTTGCAGATTTTTGGCTAGAATTTGATTTTTCAATATTTAAATATGTTATGTGAACTCTGTTTGCAGTTCTATGTAAAAAAAAAGTCGTATTCAGAATGAAACATATCAAAAATGAGGGCCTTGGAATTGCTTTGTTGTTAACTGTTTCTAAAAAAAAAGAAGCTAAATTGAATTACATTGATGGCAAAATATTTGACATGATATACCAGTCAAAAGTTTGGACACATGGGAAAGTGTGTCCAAACTTTTGACTGGTTCTGCAATACATTTTATTATAGGCATACTGTACTATGGATTATAGCAAAGAGATGCCTAGTAGAAATTAAGAAAATATAGTCAGAATCAACATACTGACAAGCCTCAAGAAGAGCACTCATTTCATTTCCTTTAAAACAATTCATAGCCTTATCAATGTCCATATCATATTAACAGCATGCCCCTAGGTTCTAACTGTTATTACATTATCTCAAAAGTCAAGCTGGGATAATCCTGGTGACACCATGAGGGAAATTTCCGTCAGACTTGGATAAAGCAGCTCCAGAGACATGAATACATCCTATACTTGTTTTTGCAGGCTGGTAGGACTCCCAGTTACTGTTTAGCCAACCTAAATGTTTGAAATTGATTATGTCTCTTTGACTAAGCATCTTAGCCACATATAGTTTGACCTGTAAAGATTGGAGTCATTGGTCCTCATTGATCAAACTTGCGCAGAAAAGGGTGTATATTTAGGGTTTATATTCCAAATACGCCAGATCCAGCGTAATTGGAATATACACCCTAAATAACACCCCCCCAGCCAAGAGGAGACCCGCGCAGCGCTCCACGGTGACGCGCGGCTGCTTGTGCACACCCTTGCAGTCGGCGAGGGGAGTTTTTAGATGCTCCAACAACGGAAAGCGTTTGTCACCTAAAGCCTTACATGCAGTTATTCATTGTTATAATATTACACAGCTGGTGGCCAGGACACCCAGCGTGGACAGAACTCGCAGTGGCACCGGAATGACACGAGAACGCCGGATCTCTCGTCCCAGCTGCGGCTCCATCTTTGCGCACAACTGGACTAAAACATGCCTTGGCAAACGGAATCCACTTGTAGACAGTCATTGTAGTCACTTTATTCTAATTGTTTTTTTAATGATACATTTTTTATTAATTAAATAAATGTTATTAATTAAATAAATATTGAATTAACAAAATAACTCACGAAAAAGTCTCTCCTGTGATCGGAGTGACAAATGTAGCGTGTGCATTGTCTAGAAATCCACACATTTGTGGGAGATTTTTGAGTTTGACATCTTGCACCTTATTTAATAACGTAGACTATCATGACATAGCCCAAACATAACTCCATGAAATTGCATATTTGTAATGTGAGAGGTGTAGGGCTATCATTTTGCCAGAGTGGGAATGTTTATGGTTGTCTAAATCTTGAGTTTTATTTATGTTTTTTGCTTGTTGTTGAGATTGGTTTAAATTTACACCACCTCCCAACTTGGTGTATATTTTATGCGCACCGTACGCTCACTTCCAGATTGATAAATGACGAAAAGTGTAATTTTTTCCCGTACGCCTCATTTACATCCTGATTTGGTCGTACGCAAGTTTGATAAATGAGGGTCATTGTGTTCAAGGCCGAGTTTGTGTGAAAACAGAGCAGACCCAACAGGTGACAATGATTTAAAGCCGGAAATCATTTGAGACCCTCAACTGCAGGTGCAATTCTTTTACAACTTGATCTGTGTTCCTGAAGTTTTGCACACTGAGTGGAAAAGCCTGCGATCAGCAGTAAAATCTTGCTTGCACCTATACTTCTCAGGCAGTAATCAGTGTAATGGTCTTGTGTGGCATGGGGTTGGCCTGTGTTTATATATAGATCTACACACTAAGCTTTACACTGACAAAAAAGGTTTTGTAGTGTGAGAGCTCTGACATTTTCACTTTTCAGTCCTGCACCGCTCTGTAGCCCTCTCCTGCTTTCACAGTGTTCATATCATCTCTGATGCAGTGTGCATGTGCTACAAATGACTGTTTTTGTCATTTATGTCTGTTTTTTTTTTCTTTTGATCAGGCATAATCCTCATTATTGTTCTCAGAGTGATTTTCTCCCTGCAACCATCACCGCTGTGCCATACGCATAAAACACCACATAGTCCGGACTTTGATCAGTTATGGACTACTCTCTAATGGACTGTGTCCCCTCAGTGCATCCCGACTATTCATCTCTGCTCTGCGTTGTGATTGTCCTTGCTGCTCTCTGACGTTCACTCTGACATCTGTGTGTGAAACAAGCTTTATTATTTGATAGTTTGTACTGTATACCAGTGGAGCTACCATGATATATTTGGATAATAGATTAGAGCGCTGCTCTGGGTCATGCTACCAATTAGTGTAATTGTCTGTTTCATGGGCAGTGTACTCTAATGTAATCCATCAACAGTATAAGGATGCACACTGTGTACTTTACCTCAAATGGTGGTCTTAAGGGTAACTGCAGGTGCAAATTCCTCATTGGAATTTTCAAATATGAATAAAAGATCCACTTGGCATCTGTATTACATCTATAAGCCAATGTTTATAGAATACAACTATTGTAGACATAATTACTTTAAATATTGATAATTCTATGTTAATTTCTGAAGTGGGGCGACTGAATTTTGGCAGATTTGGCATAAAAAGTCTAATTCGGCATCCATTTTGCATCCTGGCTCTTTTCAGACTTCTTCCAGTCAGTAAAAGTCAGTCCAATGTTGACTTTTGTCTTATACTTGCTCTTTCATTTTCCCTTTCTGTTTTTCTTGCTTCCTCAGATAAGGACCTCTTTGTTAAATCAACCATGGTGTGCATTAATAATGGGCAGTGTTTTAATATCTAGTTCCTGGCGTGTGATGAGGTGCTGTGAATCAGGTGCTGTCATGTGATGCTCTGGGCTGGAACAAAAAGTTGTAAAGTGCTGTTTCTCAGCCTCAGTTTGCTTCAGGGCATTGACAGCTCCAGCAATGTGCATAATAAATGTCAGTGTGCCATCAAAAAGTAATGTTGTTTTAAGATTTTCACTGAGTACTTGAATATAGTTTCCTTCATGAAAAGCAGTGTTTAACCCTATTAAGACTTAAAGAGTTAAATATGGGAATTATTTGATGATATTGATGATGTTGCTAAAATGTGATTTAGATTAGATGACTTCACAGATAACTATCTCTTGTGTTACCTTTTAATGAGTTCAGAGACCTACTGTAGTTGTAAGGATTGTATTGTATTACTTCAATTAAGGAAATATGTAAAGAGCTCTGCTTTCTACATTGTGTATAATGAAAATAATTAATCTCATAAAATCCAGCACTTTGTAAAATATATGTGATAACAAGATTTGAAAAAGCTAGACATTTCAGTGATTGCTTTTCCTTTTAACAGACATTCACATGAAGTCATAGGGATTTTAAAAGCTTTTGCCAAAGAACACGTATAGCAGATGTATTAAGCTTTCACAGGCATCATTTCGAAGCAAGTTATCATGTCACACAGGCCAACGTAGTCAGTCAATGAACGATAAGAAAAATAATTTAGAGAGATGGACTTGCAAAATAATTTGTATGACACGTAATACTTCTCATCTCTAAGCTGTATAGAGTGAGAGCAGAGTTGATAGTACTCAAGTGATTTCACTGCTTTATAAAGGCCTGATTTGGTTTGGATTCAATCTACTGTGAGCAGAATATAGCTGAAAATGATATACTGTATATTCCACTGCATGATAAGTGTGAAGTTAAACACTTTGCATTGAAATGAAGCCTCTATTTATATTGTAAAATAATTATACATACCCTCAGATTAAATAATTTTCACTTGTTAGGCAAATTTATTCCAGCTTTAATCTTAATTGAATCTATGCTTTCAATTGTTTTTCTGACATGGAAATCAACAAACATTTACTCAAAAGAAGCTACAGATTTTGTCAACAGCATACCCTACAGTATGTTCTTTTCCAGCAGGAGCCTCCGATTGAGGAGTAGTATCACAATCTGCACTTTCAGTCATCTCTCCTTCGATTCATGTCTTCCAGTACTGCTCATGAATCACAAGTCCGACGCGTCTTTGCCATACCTTGTATTTACAGAACAGAAAAGCACCCATAAAGCTCGGTCATGCATTCATAATGTTTTCCATTTCTGTACTCTGTGTGTGTGTTTTTGGCGTGCATCACTAATATTTCAAACGGGCTCAGAGAGGAATGTATTGTCTGGGGAACTGAGGTATGACACAGAGCACAATGTTTCTCATGCTCTGCCGCTTCCATAAAATCACTGTTTACTCATCATTATCTCTTGGGTTTAACCATTTTGTTGTGATCTTTTTTTTTTCTGTTTTGGTTCCTCCCATCATGGATATAAATGATGGCAGCTGTGGCAGTGGGTTCAGTTAAAGGTAGAGATCATGAAAACTCTTGAAAAGTGAGGTAGATAATGATGTCTGTTTTGCCATTTCATGTCAATCGTCACTGAACTGTGCTGCTTTGCATGAATTCATACAACATATAATGATAAACTGGCTCTAACTTTTCTGTGAACGGCTCCAGTGATGGGAGCCCGGGATGATTTGAGTTTTCGGTTTATACTGTTTTCCCCGCTTTTCCCCCTCTAATGATCTGCTAAGACAGTCAGAAGTTATTCGTTTACACTTTCTGAAATTCATGGGGCAGCATGAGACACATAGATGATAATAAACAACCAGTTTTTACTTGTCATCTTACAGCAAAGCATGTCTGCCATCGTTTACATAAATTACTGAACTGCAGCTCACAACATTGGGCAACTCCTTTTTTTCTGGTAAATTGCTCATTTTTTAGTTGATTTCTCTCATGATATTGGCGGTTCTAATCACTAATCTGTTTGGAACACCAGGAAGGTTCTCATTTGGTGCGCTATTACTTTTCTGTTTGGCAGAGATCTCCGGGAACTCGGAGGACATCCCTCTGGTGCGCTGGCGACAGCAGTGGCTGGAGAATGGTACTCTACTTTTCCACATCCACCACCAGGACGGCAGCTTGAGCCTCCCAGACCCGACAGAAGACCCGGCAAACGATTCTACCAAGGAAGAGCTTCGCATCCTGCACATCTCTGTGATGGTAAAACATTGTGTTCTGAGACTGGCCTTTCAAAAAGAAAAAAAAGATAAATGAATACTCAATGTTTTTGTCTTTTTTTAACACATTGTTAAAGGGACACACCACCATTTGGGCAAATATTCTCATTTTCCACCTCCCCTCAAGTAATACAATTGAGTTTTACCTTTCTTCTGTTCATCCAGCCGTTCTCTGAGTCTGTCGACCCCATGTGTGGCTTTCACTTAGCATGAATCATTGAGTCGGATTAGACCATTAGTACCTGATGCTAATTGCTAGTGGTCCAACCCGATTCAATGATTCATGCTAAGTGAAAGCCAACAAATGGGGTCGCCAGACTCAGAGAACGGCTGGACGAACAGGGGAAAGGTAAAACTAATTTTTTTAACTTGAGGGGAGGTGGAAAATGACCATATTTGCCCAAACGGTGGTGTGTCACTTTAAAGGCCATTCATTGAAATGTGTAAGGGTTCAAATATCTAAAGCTCATCTAGTTAAGTTATTTTTCCTGAAACTGACACATCCTCAGAGATATCATCTTTGAGATACGATCCTTGCTTTTGATTTCTGATGATTTACAAGCAAAACCGCTGACTGCAGAGATTTCTTTTGGTTTCTTATAACAGGTTTTAGGGAGTTGATAGAACTAGTAAGATCTGTCGGAGTACTATGGCTTCTTTGGAGACAAAATATGTTTCATTTTACAAATCATTTCTGTATTATGGTTCACTCTACGCATTAACAATTCTTGTTTGTTCCAATATTCTTGTCGGTCTAAACCTTTTCTTTTTTTTAAAAACTATCACTCAGCTGCCAGGTTTATTCATAGTGAATGTATATAAAATATTTGCCTTTTACTTTGGACTGCTTTTTTGCTATTTGCTACAGCACATGCTTGTCAGAGAATGTGATGTGCTTTAACTGTGGAGACACAGGGAGTCAAACGGGCTCCTACATTTATAAAGCAGGTTTTTCTAGTATCAAAAAACAGATTTATACTTTTACTCTTTGTATATCAGAGAGACATTAGGTCATAGCAGGAAGACATGCATTTATGAAGTTCCACATACGAAGTGCAGGATGTAGATTTTTGCATGCGTGCACTGTATCAAACCTTATCTACAATGTCGGCCAAGTAGGAAATGAATCCTCAGAACTCTCAGCTTCCTCCTCTTGCCCGAGGAAATGTATATTTATTAGATCTTAGATATGCCACACCTACTCCCAGTGCCCTTTTCCAGCCCAGAGACATTACAATCATGCTTTGATGGATGATATGTATTTTCAGATATTGAAAGCATATTATAGCAGCATACACAAATGATTAGTCAGCCAGAGAAAACTTTTGCCAGCAGCTACATCTGCTGAACGGAGGGAGGGAGATGCAATTCTATACCTTCACACCTTGATATGATGATAAATAATGGCCTTGTTCTGTCCTCTGCATGTTTTGCATGCATTAGCAAACATCGAGTTGATCTACTGGGTGCATACGTCTGAAAGGTGGCGACATTCTTGCTTTGGAATGAGATGCCAGTGCAAAGGCTCTGTTTCTTATATTTTACACTAATTTCTCATTTTCACTCCATGCACTATCTGCATTTCATATCCCATCAGCCTCAGGTCCATGTCGTTGTGATTCCTGATCTGTTAATTCCTCATTGTGAAAGCACTGCGGCGGCAGCACTGCCCAAAGGTGCTTTCATGAAGGTGTGGATAGAGAAGGATTAGCATTCAAATATGAGCAGACCGTTACAACAGATGGAAGCTGCGTTGCCACTGGGCTGCCCAGGCCCCACTGCAGCTTGCCACCCGGCTGGAGGCCCCGACCTATAAATCCAAAGCCGTGTCACTTGTTCAGCTCCTTGTGGACATGGAAAAAGGTCCTGTGAAGGCTGTTTTTATGAGCTTTTTTTTAACTGTAGCTTAAGCACACACACATCATGGGACCATTTATGTTTGTATGTCAGGAGAGCCTGCAGGATAGTTGCAGTAAGAAGAGATCATTAACTGGAAAATGTGAGAGGAAAATGCAGCAAACTACAACAGCAAAAATCCAAATTCCATTAGGTCTCAGTATATTCTCAGGATGTAGTTTTTAAATGTGAACACACAAGAATAATTGTACTTTCTAGTTTATTTGTTGTCATTTCAGTTTATTTAATGTAACCAAATCTGGTTACATCAATACAATCTATTTTTGACAATAGTCTAATAAAATCATGGTTGGAAATCTCTGCCAGCCTGTAAGCATGTGTTTTTGATGGATTTATGTGCAATTAATGGTCTTTCAGTGATGTAAATATAAAATCTATTAGCGCAGACACACACATATAGCTGATATCATTATCCATCCACATGAAATCTTTTTGTGTGCAAGTCTTTATTATCACATTTATCCTTCACTGACAGCTCTGTAGACATGAGTTATTGTTATAATCCATGTGACAATTGTTTTCTTAAAAAAAAGAAATCTGAATGTTGTGATGTAGCCACATCTGCATGGCCACCAGATTAAATTACGGCCCCTCCGGTGGTTCAGTAAGGACTAACTGAATCCAGTTGATGCCACTAAATTTGCAACCACAACTTTAAAAAGACCCCAAGCAGCAGTATGTATTTTTACTGAATTCCATGTATTACTCACTTTAGTCATCAGGTGCCTAGTGGGGATGCATCATCTGCTCTTTCTTTTGTTGGCCTACTGGCCATTGTGTTTGTGACACATAACACACATGTGCTCCCAAAACTGGCACAGAGAAAAAATAGAAACCTGTTCAGCCTGACCATCAGTCTGAAACTGTTGTGTATTCAACTTGGGAAGATGGCAAACCAATGAGTAGCAGATCTAGTAACTGAATTCCAAGATGTTTGGTGTATTTACTTTAAAAATAAATACAAATTATTTACTGTATACATAGAATGATTAATAATAGCTGATTATTTTATTGTTGATGATCACTGACATCAGTAATGTTTCCACATTTTGACAAGCTTTAAAGAGTATGCCAGATTCCCCTAGTCTGTTCAATGTTGAAAGAAAACCCTTCTTTCATCCTTAACATCCAACCTTCTCAACAGCTCAAGACGATGTGTTTTGCAATCAGGTTTTTTTTTCTGTCTTGCCTTCTCTCTTTCTTTTTTTCTTTTTTTTAGTCAAACACATGATATGGATTTGAGCTAGTCCCTGTTCTGCACTACTGAGTCAGGTCAGCTCAGCCAGGAACATCTAATCTGCTACAGTTGATTGCCTGGCCATCATGGCCACCATGAGACTATTTATGCCTAATGGACGAGTAAGGACTTTGGCGTTTTAAGGCTGGCAGACAAGCCAAACTTGTCATCGGCCTGCTCCTAAAGGGGAATCAGGTTCAATGGACTGCATCAAAGTTGGAATCCAAGGCTAAAGAAGCCTTATTTTTATCTGGAACTTCAGCCAGGATGCAATATCGCCTGATCGTTTTGGTTATTTTTCAAGTTACAGATTTGAATGAATGAATACATGTGCAAGAGATATTTTCGGTGCTTCAGTCTGTGTGGTTTAGAAATGATGTGCTATAAATTCAAAGTCTTCCTCATGCAGGGTTCAAAGCCTCTCCCCTTGTAGTCACATAAACAAGGTGACCATGGTGTCCTCCACCGGCTGCAGCTGGTCATCCATAATAGATGACTAACCTTGTGTTTGTCTGTACCAACACCAGGTGAGACACTGGCAGTTCAAACACACATTCAACTCCAGTTTGAACCCCACAGGCAGACCGCGGCAAAATGGATCCTTTAAGTCTTGCTGAATAAAGGCAAATAAAACCGCTATAGATATATAGATTTATTTAGACAGTATCATATTTTCATTGTAGCATGATTGGTTTATCTATAGAGAGCTCCAGTGTGATATTGCTGTGCACATTTCTTTCTTTTTAATTTCCAAATTTTAATTAGTTGCTGTTTTGCTACAGGGCCTCAATGGATCAATCCAATCAGCACACAGAGTATGGAGGCATCCAAACCAAACAGAGTCAATTACATTATATGATTGCCTAATATTTTCATGCTCAGGGTGAGATTCAATGTTTTCCCCTGTAAGTCTGTTTTAGCTCTATTGTTTTTCCACAGAGGCCAGAAATACGACTTTCAAGTGGTGGAAGCATTATAGTGAAAGGCAGACCAAAGGGTTGAAATGCAGGGGGGGAATATTAATAAAAATAAGAAATGACTGTGTAATGAAATAAGTTAAACAAAAGAAAAAAGGATTTAAGCCCCCGTGGCTGCTGACGTTGCTTATTTTGCTGCATGGTGTCATGTTAGGACAATATGGGCAGATTTGCCCTCAGCTGTGGCAGAGCTTTTGAGGTTCAAGTTTACTGTGGCTCACTGGTGTGGAAAAAAAATCCCACACTGTGCCCACTCAACCCAAAATGTGAAGAGCAGCATAGTCTGTCAGGGCTGTGGGGTGTCTTATGTTAATAACTGCTAGGTCACACTTTTCTGCTTTGTGCTGACTGAAATACAAACTAAAATACAAAAAAATTACAGTTTTTATGACTTGTGTTATAGCACCGGCATTTTTTAATCAGCCCACTTTGAAGTGTTAACGTCACTAAATCCTGTTGTAATTTACAAAAGTATTTGAAAAGATGTATACAGTAAGAGAACCCGTTCAGCCTGTTTCAAAGCAATCAGAAAACATTTCAAAAGAAATGAAATGCATGCTTAGAACTCTACATGAATATTTGGCTCTGATCTCTGATATCAAATGAGGATACATGTGTTCAACTTTTAGTATTTTCCATGTGACATTTGAGCAGTAAGGCTCATTTATGCTCCTGTTATGTACATAAATAAGTAATTCCATTTCAAATGTTGTCAAATGTCACTGCCCACGTACACCAATGTGTGCTTTAGACTGGCATGCTTGTTAGAGAATACAATCAGTAAAAGTGATGTAGAGTTCAGAGTTCTGATGTAACTTTCAATAGCAATATAGCAAACATGGTGGAGGAGATCATAAAAGAGACATGAAAAGAGGCAGTTCAGTCGACGACGGGGGTCAATGCAGCTGCATCATCTTCCTTTTCTTTGATCCTTTTGCTGGTCGTACTACTCAACACTGCCTTGGCGATTTCTGGTGGCACTGCTCCGTTTTTCTCTGTGTGGCCACGCATCCACAGACCCTCTGAAAATGGGCAAAAAATCACACAAAATAAATGCAGACTGACAGAAGACTTCACAATCATATATGTATTTAATCTTAAGCATAAATGAGTCTTTGGGTAGACTGGGGAAATCAGATATTGCAGCATGTGTGAAATATCTGACAAAGTCAATGTTTTAAAAGATAATCAGCTTTCATTTTAAGTCTTTGTTGTTAATTTCCTTGTGTGCATACACAGTAAGGACTTAAATAAAAACTTACTTGTCTGCCTAACAGGAAGAGGATGTTGTTTCTCCAGCATAAATCCTGCTAAAGCTGTGGCGACAGACGGAGGAAGAAATCAAAGTCAGACAGGGTATAGGGGAATATAGGGAAAAAAAGCCAAACAGAACAGGAACCAACAGGATATATATAACTACACAACGTGCTTCCTCTTGGCTTCTCATTTCGGTTGATTATGTTCTGTAAAATGATACCTCTCCTAGATGGTCTAATGTCCATGATACCTATTATTTTTGTAGCAGCTGTTTTTTCACCTCTTGTAAGTGCATTATACAAATATTTGAAACTGGTAATAAGGATATAATCTTACTTTAAAAAGCTCATTAAACATTTTAAACCTTCTCTCTTTTTTATTCATGGTTTTACACTTTTCTGTTTTAATTAATTTTACCTGGCGTAGAAGAGATCCCTTCATCAAGCCAACTCTGCTGGGAAACACTGATCCAGATGATAAATCAAAACATTTCCATAATGTTGGCATTCCTTTTTCCAGATGCAACTGAATTTATTCAGCCTTAACAAATATTTAATATATTTTGAGCCTAACTGTGAATTGCAAGCTAAATTCATCTTCATTATGTTCTCATTTCATTATGTTGTCATTTCATGTGGTACTGCTAAGAGCTACAAAAACTATGAATGTGAATGCCTTAATTCACATTAGTTTGAAGGAATCACAGTGTTTGGACGTTACGTTCAACCACAATTCGTTTCACAACATGATAACATATTAGCTTTTTTTAAACACACGCACGCACGAACACACACACACACACACATATAAACCTGTATCGGGCATCAGTTTGTTGGAGTGAATGGTCATTGTGACAATGCTCAGCTAAGGATATCGACACTGTGACCCTCCTTAAACCTGCGCTGATAACATTGATCGTATAAACCTTAAATCTATGTGGCCCTGGCCTGGCCACTTGTAAAGCAGTCGGCTCTGCTGAATCTCCAGCCTCCAGAGGAGCTCATCAAGCATCACAGCATGCTGTATTTTTTGAAAAGCCTGCCGAGCGAGACAGGCCAATCCATAGCATCCCTATGGGCCGTGAGGACGGCGGACAACCCAAACGCTTGGCCTGTCTTCAAGCTGCTGAATCCCTGATGCAGACTTGTGTTGGCTTCCCAACTGTGAGAAAAAAAGGAAAATAAGAATAACTGTTTTGTAGAAAGGCAGCTTTTTTCTGATATAGTAACTTAACAGTGAATTCATTAGGGTTTTATGGAAGTTTCTTGTAATGAGTAATTTCAGTTTCTTAAGTGGTTGATGAAAACAGTTAACTCTTAGAGTTGTTACTGAAATACTTCAACTGGAAATGTTGGCTGCCAACATGCATGCTTTAACAGTATTGCGGGGGGTTAATTATAGCTAAACTGTGGTGAATTCTCTTTTATTAAGTGGCTTTAATGTTGAATTGTTCATGTTAACTGAACCCATTACTGTCAGCGCACATCCATCTTCGATTTCTAAACTACTTACAGTAGCACAGCAAGAATTAAACACAACGAAACAAACAGCATAGTTTACGATGTACATAATCATTTTTCTAAAACTGTTATGCATTTGCTTTAGTTGCTTCTGTGTCTTAAAGCTGCATCTCAGTGAGCACACAGAGAAGTTATTCTGACTTGTATAGACGTCAAGAATTCAATAATTTCCGCTCTCAGAGGATATTTCGGTGTCTCATAAAGCAGAAAACATGCTCATAATATAGAAGACTCACATGGAAGCTGGACTGTTACATGCTGCTTGGCTGGTTTATTGTTCCTTTGCAAATGTAAAGGATGCCATGCTTACTTTACAGTGAAAAAAGATTGCTGTGAGCTTTTTGAGGCCCGATTTAATTTCCTGAACAGACAACCCAGGGCAGAAAGTAAATACTAATTTCAAAGATATCTGAGTCAGGACAAATAAAAAAGACAATAGTCATTTTTAATTCTGTCTGCTGTAACGTTTGCTTGGTAATATTTGGCTTCATTGGGTTAAATGAAGCATGCAGTGATTCTTTAAATAAGACAAACACACATCTTGTACCAGCACATCAGTCAGGGGTATAATTCTAAATATTACACACATTAAAGTTAGAAACTACTCATACTTCAGTTACAAGTGCAAATAAATTCGAGCCAGCATAATTTGCATATATATTTATGTGTTGTTGTGAACTCGTAATACAGTGTGTGCTACTTAATTTTACTACTGGAAAAAAAGATGGTGAGGGTGAGAAAAGCTTGGGCTGACTAAAGTGTCTAAATATGTGTAAAACAAGTTCTTTTCAAGTCAGTGAAAAAATACATTACAAGGATTTCCCCTGATTTTGGATACCACTCCTTTCCGTGGAACAAGACATTCTGTCTTATCTGAACCCAGCAATCATCACGGTCCGCCACACTAATGGTAAGAGAATATCATAGAGGTATTATGCAGAACACCTACGCTATTATTT
This sequence comes from Atherina boyeri, assembly GCA_029874935.1. Classification (NCBI taxonomy): domain Eukaryota; kingdom Metazoa; phylum Chordata; class Actinopteri; order Atheriniformes; family Atherinidae; genus Atherina; species Atherina boyeri. The sequence continues at coordinate 473 of JAPMNP010720373.1, read as the reverse complement.
TTCTGGCATTCTACCATAAACTTCTAATTTTCAGAGTATTTGCTGAAACACTGTGAATTGCTAGCTCTCATTCGCCTCCACCAAATGAATTAGTCACGCATGAGCAAGTGTAAAAATGAGTTTTGGATTTGTGAGATGAAACTTTGGGATTGATAGTTGTTTGAAGCAGTTAAACATTTGAGCCAAGAGAGATCCAGAACAGAATATGCACGCACACATTTGCAGAAATCTTTTATTTTCCTTTGGAATATAGCATGTAAAGATGGATTATATTCAGAAAGTTAAGTTTAATAAAAGAAGAATGAAGTAAGGTATATATATATATATATATTTATTTTTTTTATTTATTTATTTATTTATTTTTTTTATTTGATTTATTTTTTCGAACAAGTAATTATATGGAGCTATATATGTTTTTTTATTAAATGAAAGAAAAAAACTGATCTGAGAGGGAAAACCATTTTGAAAACAAA
>JAPMNP010720359.1:0-10555 GCA_029874935.1 Atherina boyeri | reverse complement strand
GCTGGTTCTTTGTTGGCACCTCTTCCATCTTTCATTCTCCAAGTACACTAACGTGTATGTGTGCGCGCATACATGTGCACAGGCAGGCTCCTTCCTGTGACCATTGTTGGTTTTAATGTATTTTTAATTTCCCATGAAGTGACTGGAGTCCTCGGTGACCAGCACTCCATAATTGGCTGCCTGTGTGAACATCAGTCAGCCTAACGAGAGCAAGAGGGAGCTCCGACTGTGGGCTGCCGCTGCATGAGCGTGCACGCTGCTGCACACAGGTATGTGCTTATATTTGCAAGTGAATGCAGTTTCACTCTTGTTTTTCTTTCCTTTTGGTCTTTTCTGTTTTCTTTCCTTCCTGTCCTTTGAAGAAAAGAAAAAAATACACACACACACAGAGGGAGAAAGAGTCTCATTAACCAAGCTGTGGCTGCCATGTCCTCCAGAGGGATCAGACATGGAGTGTTTACCTGTTAGACGCTATTTATGAGAAAAAAATATATAAATACAACCAATACCATCAGCTGCACGCTGCACATTAACCAGCCTCGGCTTGCTCACCACGCTTTCCTAATGCATGAACACACACAAGCGTTGTAATTGCATTCATTATGCACACAATCCATTCATTATTTCTGCATCTTCTGCACCGTATAGCACTTCATTATGGGGTTGCTTGGTAGGGCAGCGATCTCGGTCGCTGTGAGGCTTCAGAGACTTGCTGGAGTCACAATGCTTGGAAACGTAGCATCTACTGGCCCTGCAATTAGACATGTAATATTTAAAGCTGCAGTTCATCTCTTGGCCCTTAGCAACCACACACAGACATGACACCGTGGTCAAAGCACTTTTGTCATATATAGGATTTATTTACACTTTCTATTTACAGATTTCTGTTTCTGTACACATTTTTTTAAATTCAAATACCACTACTCCTGTCACCCACACAGATCTAGTATTATTAGATTTCCTTCTCAGTACTCTGGGGCAAAAGACATGGGGGAGGATTTGCTTTTCACAAACATACTTTACTCAAACAGAAATGAAAGCAGCTGGAAGTGTTACTTTCAGAAACCACACTGAAGATGCTCCCATAAATGAAGTCTGCCCGTGTGTGTGTGTGTGATGCCCCCTATCACCATGGAGACGTTTGTTTGCAAGAGAGAGGTTGATTCGTGTTTGGTAGCAAGTAAATATGTTCATGATTTAGTTTATCAAATCATCTCATCTTCACAGATTTGTGAGTAGGAGACTTATTCTTGCTCCAGGGAGATGACTGCAACTAACATTACAGCAACAATGGAAAGACATTCGTTGAGTGATCCGAGAAAGAGGAGCGGTTTCAAACCTTCTCTTTACACATCAATCTCTCTCACACACACATTTGCGGAGTACAGTAAGAGTTGCAGCCCCGGGGCAACGTCGTCTCCACAGAATTCATTATCAAAATAAATCTGTGGATTAAGGCAACTTAACTTTGTTAGAAGCAGAACTTTGGATAATAAATGGGACAAATATTGTCCGTTTTCAAATCTCTGCCCCCCTTTAGTTATGTTTACCTGTCAAACTTTCCATTTATTGCGCATTTTGTGCAATGGTGGTCATTTTAACACCTCAGCTCAGAAAGCGTTCTTCACTGATTTCAATCAGAAGCCGACAAAGCAGCTTCTCATTTCAAGCCTGAAGCCAGTGATTCTCCTGCTGAGTGGACATGCAGATTTTATCAGCTGTAACAACCAGGTTAAATAAGCTGATGTTATCGCCATGAACTGATTTGACTGATAAGAATCTGGAAATGGGGCTGCGATTTGCTGCCAGAAGGCTGAGGCTTAAGCTAAAATGTCAACATTCTCCCTGGCAGAGAGATGGACTTGGAAAAATAAAAGGTATTTCTCTTACTACAATTAAGAGCAAACATAATCCAGGAGAGCAGACTGGCTGAGGACGCTTGACTCAAAATGTCTCCATGTAACACAAAGAAGAGGATGGAGCTGCTAACGTTAGCACTGATAAGATCTGTGAATGGCAACGTAATGCCATGTTCAAGCACAGTGATTTTCTTCTGCAAAAACTCATGGAGTTGGCTAATGTTGTGCTTTATGGCATTGCTAGGTAAGCTAAGAAATAATTAGTTATTAATATATGGAACACTGAGGCAAAAAAAGACACAGTCTTCAACCTTTTAGCTTTCCAAACTGTAACTGCTGAACATCCCGACAACTACAGCCCTCCTCATGCATGTAGTGTCAGTATCAGAGCTCAACAGGCCTGTTCAGGGGTGGGACAGGTTTAGCGGACATTCAGCTGCTAAGTTTGAGCTATCAACATGGTTTCAATGCCCCGAGGATTATCAAACAGCTCGCAATGGTAGTTTGGGCAGCCAGAAGGGAAAAGAACAGATTTTTTTCTGTCAATTTAAAGCAAATTGAAAATGTCTTAATTATGTCTTCAAGTTCATTTGTGTTAAAAAGAAAAAAAAAGACAAAAAACAGAAGGAAGATGGTGTCTCCAGAGTTAGGCACAACTTAACAGGTTTGAAAATGTAAACATATGTATGCATAAAAAAATAAAACCTAAAAGACAAATCTTTAAAATGCTGATTGAAAGAATATATCTCATACAAAAGAAAGAGGAAAAAAGGCTGTAGACTTTAAAATTAAGTGCAGTTTTTCCTTGTCAGAGAGCATGGGAGATGAGGGGCTTGTGAAACTGGTTCAGATTGTGTAAAAAAAGAAATGAGGGGAGAGAAAAAAAAAATCCCAGCGTGTGATCAAAGACTGACAGCTCTCAGAGAAAAAGCGCTGAAACTTCCAAAGAAACAACACCCTCCCTCCCTCTCTCCCTCCGTCTCTCCTTCACACACCTACGCTCGCCGCCTTTGCTGGCTCGAGTGACAATAATGGATCCTGGTGGAGTCGCGACAGGAGGCTCTGAATGCTTTGAGTTATGTCATGAATGTCTGATTATACGACCAGAACTACGTCCTCGCAACATTACACCAATATGGTGCTTCTGACTTTGGCTAACGTGTATGTGCTGAGCAACCTGTCATGTAATGATGTTACAGCTGGAACGATGTCAGAAAGTTCATGCACAAAAATAATGTGCATTATTTATGTGCAATATTGCTCCATGCAAATTCATTTAAAGGGTGTTTTGACTGGTAGTTTGTGAAACCTTCCCATTCCAAAGAGAAACCAAATGCAAGAGCAATTTCTGATCCTGCGGCAATAAAATATATTCTATATATATATTAAAAAACACTATTTATAGACAAAACTTGATATCCCTTTGATTTTGCAAATTAATTTTAATTTTGATTTGATTATCAATTTGTTTAGGGACATTTCAGTTACCATTAGTTTTGTACTGATATGAGAGAAAAGAAGAAAAGACATCCACAGGAAAATGCTGATATTAAAAGATGTATTTCTGGATTAGAAATTAAGCATAAAAGACCACTTTTTAAACCCAGCTATTATAAAGTTGTTGAAGCATGGTTTTGGGGTCATTTTTAATTAATACATGACAAGGATAGTCGTGATGGTTCACGTTGCACAATCCAAGATGTTACAGAAGAGCAGAGATACTATATTTGCAGCATCCCAGTGCTGGTCACACATGATTTAAATAAAAGAACCAATATGGATCAAACATATATGACTGCATTCGAAGTCCATAAGAAAGCTCTTTCTGCCTTCATATGTTATATAGAGAATGAACTAACAATGAAGGCCTTGTGGGTGACTGACTAATAAGGATCACTTGCTAATGCTGAGCTCAGTTCAGACTGCGTTACTATTGGTCTTGATGTACCTCACACTACATTTTACACAGGCATACAGTGTGAATCCCATAAAATAATCCTCACATCTTAAGGTTCCACATGAAATCTCTATGTTCTTTTGGAAATGGGAGCCTGAATAAAGGACATGAAGTGATGACAGCAAACAAGAAGAAACCAGCTTTGGAGATTTTCTTTTTTTTTTTGAATAAGGCAAAATTGTAAATTTCCATTTAAAAAAAAAGGCATGGTTTCTTTTTTCTTTCTTTTGTGAACCATTCTGATTTGGGCTGCGACAGAGCTTTTATTTTCTTTCTCTATGAGACATTGAAAAAATATGTTACAATAATCTGAGGTAGTCCTACAGTTTGTTCAGAGAGAGGGAGTCAACGGTAAGACACAGCCCTACGTAGGAAAGCAGGTCTGAGTTAAACCCATTAAGTTGGGATAAATCTCTTCCTTCTGACGGCTTCTTAACTTCTTTAATGTTTTATGAGACCCACCAGACCTGTGGCCTCATACAAGTGTTTGTCTTACACTCAAACGCTGTGATGTTGCAGAGCAGGTGGAAGGATGGGATAAAAGGGAGAATGATTTAGATGTGTGTGATTTATGGAAGGAGGTGGGGGACGTGCTCCCCCAATCTCTCCTGCTGTCAAATTCTAGAAAACTGTGTCGCTCCTTTAATGATTCGAAAACTGGAGAGGTCATGTTCCTTCAGGTTGCGTAACCACCAAAAAAAAAAAGAGACCTTCGGTAAAAGTAAACAATCTACCCAAATGCCTTTCTGCCATCTTTTACATCCATAATGAAAAAAAAGCAACAATACAAAGAAAAACAAAAACATTTTAACCCTGGGGAACAAAAACAATATATTGCCACTGTAGTGGAAATGAGCAGAAAATCATTTCTGAGGTGGACGTAACCCTGGCTGTGCTGAGCAGTAGCTCATGGTCCTGCACCGGGCCTGAGGTTGTTCTCTAAGGCATCAGCATGGGCAGCCCAATCTCCAATAAAAAAAACCCCACTGCTGAGTGATGTTAAAAAAGTTCTTCTCCATCGCACAGTAGGCGTCCACGTTTTAGAGCTGATCAGAGAGAGATTTTTAAAAAGGCTCTACATCATCTTGTTAAACTGCTACACTGCACGTCCTCTCAGTCAATTCTTGATTTAAATCTCTTAGTAGCTGAAAGGCCCATTGGAAATATGGGCAAAGGGGGGGGTTAAGAAAAGGGGAGGTCCCTCCATGTCGAGGCCCGTAGGTCCAGCAGACGACTATAGGATAAGAAATGAGGAACAAAAGGAGGAGGAGCAGCGGTGGAGAGCCACACTCATCATCTCTTGTAGTGGTTGGGTGCGTCAGCAAAGGCAAACTTCAACCGGTAGGCTTCAGCCAGCAGCACGCTCACTTCCTCATTGCCCCAGTGCATTGTGGGAAGGTTCTGTAAGAGGATCATCAGGCCCTGGGGTGAGAGAGAAGAAAAAATTAGAAATGAATTTTTAAAAGTAAACACATTGGACATTAGCTCAGTTTCACAGACAAAGAGATGGGATTGAGAAGAGTTTAGAGAGAAAGGAAAAATATCAGCCAGGAAGACAAAAAAAGGAAAATATGAATCTGCAGCTGATCAATATTAGAAGAGGATAGAGAAGGAAAATGAAAGAAAAAAATCAAATAACGCTCAGCAGGCAGATGCTGTTAAATTTTTATTCTTTAGTTTTACATTTACACAAAACTGGATTGTTTTAAATTCAGCAGCAGCTTAAAATACAGATCATGCAAATTCCTTTTTAGACAGAACATGTTTAAACTTGGGTGTTGAGAACTTTTACCAAAGTAATTTAGTGTAATAAACTAAAGTGGAAGCAGAACTTCAATTTAACAGTAACGCAACACATAACTGATGCACTTAAAAATTACAAACGGTTGGTGTTCCGCACAAATCAGAGATAGTGCTTCAATTCAACAAATAAGCTTAAAAAAGAAAAAAAGCTATTCCGATTTGTTGGTTATTAGGAAAAATTCTTTGACAAACTCCATGTGGATTCATGCCTGATGAGGCAGAAAGTAAACCGGTCAGTAATGAGCAACATCCAGCCGTATTGTTTTTCTGCCAAATGCACCAGAACTCTAATCAGATTAATCAAACCTGATTTTCCAACTTCAAATCAAGGCAGCCTGTTAACAATACTGATAAATGTGTCAGCAGTTGCACCAAAAAAAGCTGCTGTACTAATCAGACCACATGGTTTGCAGCTTAAAAAGTGGACTAGCTGTGTTGTTTCTTGCTTTTTCAAGCAAGCAAAACGGAAAGCCAAAGACAGCTCTTCCTATAATAAAAACTAAAAAGGATCTACATGCTTGGATTGTAGGATCAAGCTGATTATGAGCTATCATAATAAGCAGATTGAAGAAAAAGAAGCTGTGATAGTGTCTTTTTTCCCTGGCTGATTGTTTCCTGGGATGGAGCTCTACACTCTAATGAGCGGTAAACTAGAATATACTCAAATCAAACAAATTTCTTTAAGCCTGAGTTACAGTGAAGAACTTTTTTAACCTCAGAGCAATTATATGTAATAAACCTTAAAGACAAAGTAAAGAAGACTGTCTGATACCATGGGTGAGGGCCAAATATGACAACAAAGAATTTTTTGGTAAAATAATTTATTGTAAAACAAAATAAATACTAACGCTTGTAACACTGAATGTATCAACAAATATAAAAGAAAAGAAAAAAGAAAAAGTTATGCTTTTAGAGAGACAAAGAAAGAAAGAAAAGGTGAAGATGTCAGGATTGAATATAAAAGGAGCACCAATTAACATCACTCTGTCCATAAAAAGGATGGATCATGAACGCTAGCAACAAATCATCAGTGAGCTAAAAAGACTGAAAAGCCTTCACCTTTTACCATCAACAGTTCATCATAAAGTGAAGGCGTTTAGAGAATCTGGGGAAATCTCAGGGTGTTCATGGCCAAAGATGGAAACCAGTGCTGGACGTGAATGATTTTTGAGTCCTCAATAAGCACTGGATGAGAGACCATCATGTCACCATGATCAATAGCCACATGGGCACAGGAATACCTTACACAGTCACCATAAATCCAGAATCCATAAATGTACCACAAACTGCTTTGAACTCGAACAAAAAAAAAAAAAAAAAAGTAGATGGGTGATATTATTATAATAATAATATTATTTTTTAAATAATATTAAAAAAAAGTTTTCTTGGTAATCAAAAACAATAATAATCTTAATAGACGGAAAGATTCTAAGAAATTATAGATTTAAGAAAATTTCCCTTTTTCAGGAAATTGAGTTTGGATATGACAAGTATGATATAAACAGAGGCCGCAGTTGCATTGTGATCCTGTAAAGCTTTCAGGTTTAACAAATACAACTGTGATGATGCAGCAGTTGAGACACTTGTGTGTTTGAGTGTGACACAGAAGTTGTTAACTCACTCAAAGTGGTTTAATAACAGCTGTGAGACATGGAGACATAAGATAAAAAAGGGTTGAGGTGTGTAGAGGGAAAAAAAAGCAGGAAATAAAGAATAAAGTGTCAAGTACAATTCAGTGCAGCTTGAGCCTTTCCCCAGATTCCCGTTCTGTACATTACTTGGTAAGTAAGAAGACAGACAACAGCAACACACCCTCACACTAGCATGCACGAGTTCAATCTTGCCAACTAATGCCTCTCTCTCAAAGGGGAATGAGTCTGGTTAGCACTGAGATGGAGTGAAAGTGTGTCTGCCAGTGTGCATGCTGTGGATTGGTGTCCCAGGAGCTTTCATCATCAAGGCTGAAATCATTGCCGTGACAACAGGGTTTACAACCAATCACAGTGTTGATAATCACATCGAAAGACAAATCCCGTTGGGGTTATGGTGTCTACACTCATCTGACTCCTCAGCAGGTTGCTGTGAGCTGAAAGGATACAAACCTGTATCAAAAAAGGGTTTCAGCACAAGTTCAAATGTTTAAACTTTTATGAGCGAGTCAAAGTGCCACTAAATTTTCATGCACGTTCATTGCATTCTATACAAGTGTTGAGAAAGTCAAACTACACAAATCTTTAAGTGGACACGGCCACTAAAGGAAGGCCCTTCGCATTGGTTTACCCTCCTACGTCTTCGACTAAAGGTGTTTGGCTCCATTAATTTTTCCTTCCGTGCTAGTTTTTAATGAGCCTGAGAGACGACCCCGGTGACTTTTCAACAAAAAACATTTGTATTCCACATGAAGGTGGAAAAGCACACATTGTCTTCAACTAATTAAACTGAAAACTGCCATCCAAGCTAGATTTCACACATAAGACTTTGCTTCAACCCCCCGTCTACTGAATAAGTTATAGGTGAACCCAGCTCAACATTAGTTTTGACACAAACGAGACTTTAAAATTGGTTATTTTTCTTAGATAAGCAAAGAGAGTAGCTGTACTTTATTGACAGTTTGTTTGACTCAAACCCCGTTGGAATATGTTATAAAAAATAAAAATAAAAATAAAAAAAATCTCTCAGGTTGGGAGAGTGTGCACTGATGAAAATGCTAACAAATTCACCCTCAAGTATTTTCAAACATAAAACAGGATTTTCAACTCTCCATAAGAAGATCCACAAAAACACAATCCTAAAACGGCGGCTTCTTTGAGACGAAAACTTGGGACGCATTGACCGGGTAACGTCTCTCGGTTTCAGACAGACCTCTGAAGTGTTTTCATTCAGAGGGAAAGGGGGATGTGTCCTGATCAGAATTCAGCTTGCTTTTCTCTCATCTGTATTCAGCCGAGCGGCACCATCAGCTCCCCTCTTTCATCACTTGCTCACACATTCAAAACCCACTGCATTTGCTTGCAGAAAACAGACTGCATATAAGTGGGAGTGGCTTTGTGTATTGCAAACTCTGTTTTTTTGGGGGGGTTTACTCATGTGGAAACAGTCACAAGCTTGCAGGAAGTGAATTAAACAGTGGTATAACATTTGAACTGTAGATGCTCTGCTGAGTAAACCTCAGGCCCCTTTAAGCTGAACATAATTTATGAGTAAGCTGTTCATTTAAGAGAACAAAGAGGGAGCAGGTTACAGAAGAAAAGGCAAATTAGAGACATTTTTTTTAAAAAGCAACTAACTTCACAAGGTTGTAAAGTGAATATGTGTGTATAAAGTAGTCTGTGCATCGCCCCTGAAGGCCTGGATGCCTGAGGCTAGACACTATGTACCTCCCTACTGTACTCCACAGCCACGGGCACTTTAAAGTGAAAGGAAGCTCTCCTATAGAACAGCATCACTGCAACCTGTTTACATGATAAGTTAAACATTTAGAGAAAATAACCTGATCATTGAGTGGCCACTAATGTCAGTTTAAACCAAACCTTTTATGCCAGCAAGGGAAATCAATGACCGTTATCATGCTGAGTTGTATAATACAATTTTCCATAGAGAACAAGGTATTACAAGTAGTTTGCACCATTCACGTTACGAGGCCAGCTGGTGTGTTTAGTAAGGGAAAGATGTGTTTTATTACCACAGAGGATATAAATTCATGCAACTGAAAATGAGTCACAGTCTCCCTACTTCTTCACAGCAGAAATAAAGCATAGTAAAAATCTGTCAAATACCCAAGAATTGTGGGTGTCACAGATGATGAGCTAAAAAAAAAAGAAGTCTGAAATATGCTGTCAAGGGAAGAAGAAGAAAAAAAAGAGGCATTAAGCACTTCCAAGTGCCTATCTAGGCAGATAAGGTGTTATTGACAATGACAGGTATGGAAAAGAAAAAAATAATATTTAAAGCCCTGTTTGACAGAGAATTTTCTCTTCAGCGGAAGGTTTGACCGTTACTGAGTGGGATGATACCGTTTGACACCAGGAGACTCATTTCTTTGAAATGCAGCTCAAGATGGTATTAAAATAAACGTGAAATAATATATGAAAAATAAACCTGGCATAAACCTTTGAAAGATATAAATGAATGTGCTGTATGCATCTTAGTTCAATGTGTTGCACATAGTGTTTTGTTATTTTTTTAAATCAAAAATTAAAGATTTCCGAAGGACTAATTTAACTGATATGAGACAACCTTTCTCTCATTAGACTGCATTTCTTTCTTAGTTGTTTTTCTGCTAAGCTGTCTACTTTGACAAAGAGGAATGATCGTATTACAGATTCAGGTTAAGAGGAAAATGTGAGAAGGTGGGAGGACTCAAACTTTATTTATCAATATAGCACAGTTTATGCAGTAAAATGCAACACAGTCTTCATGACATACAATACAGTACATTAAAACAGATGTTTAAACATTATTAAAGCATTGTGGGATCATCTTGATAGAGAATGGAATAGAATGCAGCAACAACAATAGAAGAGCTTTGGGAAGTCCTTTAAGAAGCCTGGAGAACTATTCCCAGAGACCACTTGAAGAAATGCAAAGAAGTGCTGGTTAAGAAGGCTCAGGCAGTAACTGTAATGGGAAGTAATGGGAAGACGACTGGGGCAGCCATGGCTCAGCTGATAGAGGTGCTCTCTTCCAACTGGAAGGTTTGTGGTTTGACTCACAGTCCCGAGTGTCCTTGGGTAAAGCACTAATCGGTCCATTGGTTTGTAAATGTAAAGTAAAAGAACTCCAAACTACAGAAAGTGTGAATAATTGGTAAAAATGGGTGAATGAAAATATGTTGAACACCTCATAGAAGCAATCTCAAAAGGTGCAAGTAAGAGTATTTCTCATTTAATATCACCACATACACTTTACTACTTTTTCCTGCTTTATATAATACATT
>JAPMNP010720357.1:0-14072 GCA_029874935.1 Atherina boyeri | reverse complement strand
TTATTATTATTATTATTATTATTATTATTATTATTATTATTATTATTATTATTATTATTATTATTATTATAGTGCTGATGGAAATATGTGTTCAAAACATTCATTAATGTTGTGAATTGTAACATTTTATAATTTGTTGGTCATGCAAGACATTGTTATGATTGCACACTTTCTCTCCTTAATCCCGCAGTGTAATATTTGTTTAACAACTAAATATAATTTCATCATATTGGTTTACTCTTTTTCCTGCAGTGGACCATTTCAGAGCTGGCATGTTATACGTACTCCTTGGTGGCTGTTCCACTCTATGACACACTTGGCATTGAGGCCATCGGCTACATTGCCGACAGAGGTATTACAAAAACAAAAATGACAACCGTCACACATTAACCAGATACCACCTGCAGCATAATCACGGTGCTGTAGATGCCAACACTGAAAAGATGAAGTGTTTAATTCAGGGTTATCTCTGTTTTAGCTGCCATCTCAACAGTGATCTGTGACGTACCTGAAAAGGCTGAGATGATTCTAAACTGTGTAGGCGGACAAGGAAAAACAGTGAAAACAATTGTTCTCATGGAGGCTTTTGACAGTGATCTGGTGATCCGGGGAAAGGAGAGCGGCATCGAAATTCTAAGTTTGAAGGATTTGGAGGTAAGAGGAGCAAACTAATTCTTTATTTACGTTTGTTTTAGTCCACCACATATCCTCTGAATATTTTCCCAAAACTAAGTAGTCATTGATTTGTTACTCACTCATGTTTAAGTTAAAACTAAATGAAAAGTAGACCCTCATAAGCTGTGCATTACAGAACTGTTATCAGACTTCCTGAAGATTTGGTGAAACTTATGGGATGTTTTTTTTTTCAGGCTGTGGGTAAAGCCAACCATCAGAAACCACTGGTTAGTAGGTCAACCACTTGATTACATAAGAAAAAAAGGCTCTTAATTCTTCCTCAATTGGTACAATGAGTCTTTGTTTCAACATGGATAATTTTCTGAGTCAGCAGGATGCCAACTAAGAGAGAGGTTGGGTTTTGTATGACACAAAAAGGAGGGATATATGAAGCTTCTTTTTATTTATTTAATTTTTATCTAATCACAGCCTCCAAAACCAGAGGACATTGCAATTATTTGCTTCACATCTGGAACCACAGGTATGTAAAGACTAATAGTTTTAACATTTGGGAAATTTATTTTCTACATTATGTGTTTTCCTAATTTTTTTTGTCTTTCATTTCTTCAACTATTTATTCAGGAAACCCCAAAGGTGCAATACTTACTCATGGAAATATCATCTCCAACACCGCAGCATTCATTAAAATAACAGAGGTAAACGTGCACACCTACAAGACTTTCAGGAAAACTTCAGAGATTTGTTAAAGTCAAAATTAGTTTCCACAGCAACAAGCTTTACAAGCACCCGTGTTTTGTCGCTGATAATTAGTGAGACTTAAAGCAGCTGAGAGAGGTATCAAGGGGAAGAGCAAAAGGGAACCTCTCACTCCTCTGGATGTTTGTGCCTACAAGACATTTTAAGTCTCTTTTACTTCATTAATATTAATCACTAAAGACAATATATTTAAAGGAAGAAAGGGAACATGCCTCAACAGGTTCAGTAAGACAAACTAGTTTTTTTAAATGGTGTCGGTCTATGTTTCGGTTTGCCCCAGTTTGGATCAAATAAAGTGTAAACTTTGAGCTTTGCAATGTGTGAAACCCCTGTCTGATTCTAGTTGATCTTCTTTGATCCTCTTCATGTCCTGTCTTCTCCTCCCTCTGTGGTATTGTCCAGGGGATTCTGAACCCCAACAACAAAGATGTGCTCATGTCCTTCCTCCCTCTGGCCCATATGTTTGAGAGGGTGGTGGAGGTACAGTAACCGTGTGCTTGATTTGCATACGTGCATGTGTTTTGTTGTGTGTCCTCTGCAGGTACACAGCATGCTGACCCTCCATGACATTCATGTATCCTATCTCCCCCTAGCTCACATGTTTGAGAGGGTTGTGCAGGTATGTTGTGGACTTACTTGCATTCAACTAATATAGCTTGATGGATTTTTTTTCTTATTTAGCTGCATGCCATATTTGACTCCAAAGTTTCACTTATTGGCAACATTGCCAATAAGGCTTTTACATCCAAGTATGTCTAAGTTTCAATAACGACAGAATGATTATACTCATCCTCTGATGATGTGCAGTTAAATTCTTCTTCTTGGATAAACAATTAATGCATTTGTGGAGATTTTAGCTTCTTACTTTATTACCAGTACAGTGTAAAACACAGACAACTAGTGTTTCTGTTCCTCAAAATAAAGAGTTAAATAATGTCTGACTATGTTGCAATCTCTGAAACCTGGATTATTGCGTCAGTTTCCACTAATTCCAGCGCCAACATATGCTGCCTTAGTTTTGTGGGGCGATACGATGTCATCAAGTATTAGTCTAAAGTGAGCGAGAAGTTTAACAAACAAAGGGTGTTTAGTTTGTCTCAGAGAACAGCAGTGGCCTCTCGTGGGGGAAAGTTATGAAGTAAATGAGATAAGCAACGTGTTTTTCCTCAGGGTGTCATCCTCATCCATGGGGCTCGGATAGGCTTCTTTCAAGGGGACATTAGACTCTTGATGGACGATCTGAAAACGCTGCAGCCAACAGTCTTTCCTGTCGTTCCTCGTCTTCTCAATCGCATGTTTGATAAAGTAAGTCCATAAGTACCATTTTCTGGTTTACTACCTTCTTTACTTATCATCTAGAAGAGTAATGGCAGTTTTTCTCTCCAGGTTTTCAGTCAGGCCAACACACCAATCAAAAGATGGCTGCTGGATTTTGCCTTCAGAAGAAAAGAATCAGAGCTTAAAAGTGGGGTAGTCAGAAAGGACAGCATGTGGGACACACTCATCTTCAAAAAAGTACAGGTATACATGACACCACCTTAAGGGCTGCTGTGTTATTTGTTGAAATCATGGCCAACATACTATAAACTTCTTTTTAAAAGTATAGGATACTGCCAAGATGTTTTATATCCCTAAATGAGATATTAGTCCTCTGTGGGATGGACAGTCAGAGATTACAGTGTTGATGGGGACAATGCCAGTATAAATGTAATATTTTAACTTTACAGTGTGTTTTGCACCCTGCAGGCGAGTCTGGGCGGTCGCGTGAGACTCATGATTACAGGAGCAGCCCCCGTGTCTCCAACCATCTTGACTTTTCTAAGAGCTGCTCTTGGATGTCAGGTGAGTCACGTTCATGTCCATCTTACTGACTGATAGTAGTTTTTACTTTTTATCTATTACTTGTAAGTATTTATGTTTTTGTGATGTTAACTGCAAATATCCACATCTTTAACAGTTCTACGAAGGCTATGGTCAGACTGAATGTACAGCTGGCTGCTCCATGTCAATGCCTGGAGACTGGTCAGCAGGTAATTTTAAATCTGACACTACAGCTTCAGCTGAAGAAATTATGTTCTGCTCCTAAAATGAATATAGTTGTTTCAAAATGCGAGCAGGACACTTTTGCTTTACACTATGAAATTAAACCGATTACTGTGCCCACAGGTCACGTTGGGCCTCCTCTGCCCTGCAACGCGATAAAACTTGTGGATGTGACAGAAATGAATTACCTGGCAGCCAATGGAGAGGGAGAGGTGAGGAGCATGTCATTATCTAATGCAATTGTTGTGAATTAGATTAGTTTATGTTCTTGCTTTTTTTTTTGCAACAGAAACTGTATAATTTTGCAGAACCTTTGATTTAGGTTACAGGAATGTTGTAGCTTATTTTGAAACAAATGAATAGATGACAAAATAGGGAAATATAAATCTTTTTAACATAGCCTAACCAGTTAATTTACCCTAAAAAGATGAGCTGTCTGTGCAGTTAACAATGAGAAGTACATAATACCTCATGAAAAATTCATCCAGTTAGAAAAAGATTTCCCATGACTGATTCTGAGAAACTGGTCCATGTATTAATTTCCAGCTGGTTAGATTTGATGTAACAAACACAGAAATTTGAACATAATACATTAATAAAATTGCCATTCTGTACTAAGAGCCAAATACAAACTTTAAAATAATGTCACAGACCAAATAAATGAAGCAATGCCTGCAAGCTAATTAGAGAACAGTAGGAGCTGTTGGGCAAAATACTTAAAATGGCGCTTTAACTTTAGGTTTGTTCAGTCTTGGCCTGGAATATTTTCTATTGGTTTTTCTACTTTTTAAGATTGAAATACAATTAAATGCATTTTTTCCAGGTTAATAAAGCTTGAGTTTACAATATGTGTGTCTATTATTTGATTTAGTAGTCCATTAAAATCTATTTAAGTAAAAAGTTACTACTGTTATGCAATTTTAAAAATGTAATTTAAAAAAAATGCAACTAATTTAGATTCAATGAATTAGAAAGCCTCTAATTAATTCATTTTTGTAATAGTCCCACCCCTATTTGTTTTATAAAAATTCTCATGAATTGTGACTGAACCATGTTGTGTACACTCCAAAAATTATGGTTGTATTTGACTGACAGATTTTATTACATTTTACATTTTTTGTTAAACATTAAACCTTTTTTGTTGTTTACTGTATTTTAATCAGAAATGTTTACTCTTCATGAATTGAAGAGAGAAAAACAAAACAAAACAAGCTATACAAAGTCTCTCTGCCTCCAAACTTAAGCATGTTTTAAAGTTTTTAAAATCTGTTTTGCCCTCAAATACACCACAAATTTGATGAAAAATCCTTGAATACGACAGTTTCCAAATGTATAGACATTTTCAGTGTTGCTAGCAACAGAAATGCTCTCACTGTGATAACACTTGTAAACAATGGCTAACAATGTCCGAAAACTTTGTTGCTCTAGGTTTGTGTCAAAGGACCAAATGTATTCAAGGGATACTTGAAAGATCCCGAGAAAACAGCTGAGGCAATTGACAAGGACGGGTGGCTGCACACAGGAGACATTGGGAAATGGCTCCCTGTAAGTAAAACAGGATGAATGGCTAAATTAATGTACAAACCCAAGGTCATTGGAGTCATGTTTAAACTTGAACTGTTCCTTTATTTATTGCAGAATGGTACTCTGAAGATCATTGACAGAAAGAAACACATTTTCAAGCTGGCGCAAGGAGAGTACATCGCCCCAGAGAAAATAGAAACCGTATATAATCGCAGTGATCCTGTGGCTCAGATATTTGTTCATGGTGACAGCTTAAAGGTCAGTTATTTGTCCAAGTTGGTTTCTCATTGAAACACTATTTGTTTCTGTATTTATGTTCATTCTGCAAGTAGTTTGTTGCATTTTAACTTCCTCCTCTCCTTAATGTACTATTTCAGGCTTGCTTGGTGGGGATTGTGGTACCTGATCCAGACTTTTTACCTATTTGGGGCAAGAAAAAAGGCTTTGAAGGGTCCTTCTCTGAACTGTGCACTAACAAGGTCAGACTTCTTACAGCAACAATCTGAATGTGCAGCTCTGCTCTTCAGAAATGTCTTAACATTTCTTACCTTCCTTTAGGATGTGAAAGCAGCCATTCTTGAGGACATCCTAAATTTGGGCAAAGAAGCAGGACTCAAATCTTTTGAACAGGTGAATAATGCCACATTTGACCTTTTTTTTATTAAACGAGCATTGAACTATGGAAACTATTACAAAACACAAAACCATGTGATTATTGCCCACCTCATCCAAACTAAAAAAGGATTAATTGCTTGGTTGGTTTTGTAAACTGAGTGAATGAATTGTTAAATCATTTTTACACGTGTTAGTAGTGTTTTTATTTTTATTTGTTGTTGCATGTTATCACTTTTTTTCTTTATAACATAAACACTTCACTCTATATAACTATTTTGAGCTTTCAAAGTATTTTTTGACACGATTAGCTGACATGCTGATTATTTCCACAAATAATTAAGCATATCTGAAATAATAATTCAGTCAGTTGCATCCCTACTTTTTCCCATCTGATATTTCTAATATAAAATCTACTGTAATATAATAATTTAATAATTTCACCCTGGGATTTAATAAAGCATTTTTCATTTCATGTCATTAATATACTCTGTCCTCCCCAACTGCAGGTAAGAGACATTGCGTTGCATCCCGAGATGTTTTCTGTCCAGAACGGTCTGCTGACTCCCACCCTGAAGGCCAAGAGGACCGAGCTTAGGAACTGCTTCAAAGAACAAATTGAAGACCTTTATGCCAGAATTAAGATGTGAGCTGTGATCAAGGAGCGCTACAGAGAGGTCAACACAACCAAATCATTTATTCAGAGGATTCTCAGCATTTTCTTTGCCAGTGACAATTTAAATAATTTTCTAGGGACTGCTTTCAAACAATTTGGACAATGAATCTCAGTTGAGAGAATTCACTATCAATCTTTCCATAAATAACTGTACAGCTGTGTGTCCCCTGCTATAAATGAGTGAAGAATAATCCAGAACACATGTGAATGGTACATTTTTATCTTGTAGGTTGACTTGTTAAAGAGTCAAAAAGGGGAAATGTGAGTTCCTCTTGCCTTTACTGCCATTAGGTCTGATTCTTCATGGTCAGCAGTGAGAAGCTCCTTTCTTCTAGTTTTTATTCTTGGGAGCAAAATTATATATATAGAAATATATATGTATAAATATAAATCCTTTTACAGTGACTAATATCAACTATCGAGCTATTTAAGCTTGGGTAATCTATTTAAGTTGATATTTAATGTGATCATCAAACCTGTAAATAGTTTGTGCTGAAAAAATATATTTGTATGCAGAGCACCTTGCTTGATACTGTTTAGTTGTAATCTCCTGCATTCCCATGTGTCTCAGTGCTGCAGGCTAAACAACTGACTTCATTCATCGATTTCAGAGCAGAATTTAGTTATCAGTCTCTTGGGGTTCATGTGCCTTTTTGTTTGATTGTTTTTGTCTAATGGTGCATGTAAATATATTGAACATTGCTGTACTGTACATGCAGAAACTCCATTGCAGTGCCCTTTACAAATTTCAGTACCACAGGCTGCAGGATGAAGATCTGGAAGTCACATTTGTATATTGCGCAAGTATTTGGGGGGGAAAAAAAACACTGGTTATTATAAATAATTTCAAGAAGCCAGTTTTTCTTAATGAATTCCATAAGCTTTATTGATGGTCCATAAAGTCAATCTTCATTTCAGCTCTACAACAAACAAAACATGTCTATTATTTCAAATGTTTCTACTGAAGTATGGTTGTTCTACATCTAACCACATTGAGGACTCATTACAGGCCATGCTGTGTGTTCAAAGTTTTTATTGTAGGATGGGCAATTGTGCAGTTTTAATAGAAAGCATAGGATCTTTATTTGTCAAATGAAACAAATAAATGCTCTTTGAAATGTGTCCTCTGATAGTTTTGTTTTGTCTATAAACTGCATTAATATTGCTTGTTTGGAGTCATAAAGAATAAATTACTTACAATTCTGATGTATTGAAACCGTGACAATAGGAAATTTAAGTACTTAATATTCTATAGTATTTGTCTTCTATGAAAAACAAAATACTGTTTAAATCTGAATTTTTTTTTAATTATTTTTGAGAATGATACACCTGCAGACAGTTTAGCATGGTTACAACACATGAATAAAAACACATCTGTTACAACTAGAATAATTGTTTATCACTTTTACTTTGAGCCAAAATGCTGAATAGGATATCGGTTAGAGTTACTAATATCACAGAGAACGCTCAGTAAAAAAACAAACAAACATCATTTCTACTGGCAATCAAAAATCTGCCATACAAGTAAGCAGAAGCTGGTCTGAGATCTCTTCGCTGTTTTGTTCATAGTCATTCAGACTCTCCAAATAGTCTCTGTCATCCCGTTCATCTCCCCACTCATCAGGACTCTCCTCCACTGGACATGTGCTGCTCTGTGGGGCCTGGTTTGATACCTGGCTGAGTTCAAAGTTACCAGCATCATCCATTAAGTAAGCCTGATCTTCCTCATCCTGTCAGTGAGCAAGAGACATGATCAGTCACTGCCACTTAGAGTTACAAAGAACTGAACTGAATTTCCAGGCGGTCAGGATAAAAAATGAGAATGAACTAACCATCGTCAGGATGTAACCGACACTGATCTCTTGTGGCAGTTGGTAACCTTTAAAAGCAAAGTGTGCATTTCAGGAAGATAATATTCCCATCAGTTTGCAGTTTATTACCTCACAGATTGTTTCCTTTCATTATCTTAAAAATGTCATTGGGTCATGGCATACTTGAGGACCTGAAGTTCCTGCAGTCAGGATCATGACACTTCTGGTACCAGACTTCATTTTTTAAATCCACAACAATCCTGCAGCGGAAGATAAGATTAAATTATCAGAAAGACTGATGATCCACAGACAGCCATCAGAACATAAAACATGCATTACATACATACATGATGTTGTTGCTTTTATGAAACCTCCCGGCGTTCTCACACCACCGGTATTTGGCAATGTCGTAGACAAGAAGTTGCTCTGCAGCAAAGTAGTTCCATCGTCTGATACCTGTTGGGTTTATATGACATTATGAAAGTCAAGAGGATTAATTCACACTGCATAAATAAATGGGGAGTGGCAGCCTATTGATTATAGTGGAGGACTTGGGTCAGAACTGGAGTCCCCTGGAGTGCCGAAGGAAGTGAACCACTGTAGGGACCTGAGCAACTTTCTGAGATTATGTGTGTACATACAAGGATATTACATTTTTACTTTCCTTCACCATATTATTCATTCTACACAAATTAGACCCGCTGTCCTCAAAAGTGGACCATTTTAGCTTTCACCTGTGGCTCCATTTATCACAATGTATCAATCTGTCAATCCACAAGAGGGCGCTCTATCAGTGAAGAACCTCAACTATTTTTTAGAAGAGTAAAAAATCTCAGAAATAAGAGTAATGTTTATTCTAAAATGGGTTTATTTACAGAAATTAATGTCTATAATTCCACGTGGTATGCATATATATATTTTTTTAAATGTGAAGTAATAACTTTCCAAGACAAAAATCAATGTAATGTACTCGTACAAGGACACTGGGACATACTTTATGATATATTACCACACATGCAGAGTAAAAGTGGGACTTAGCGGGATATTTAGGACAGACCGCCTAGTTATTAGCATCATTTCTAAGTTTTTACATAACATAAGATGTTAGTTTTATTCAATCAAGCTACAGTATATTGGGTCACCAAGACCCTCCAAAAGCTGCCAAGTGGCAAAATTATGACACTACATGGGAGAGGTGCATCCGCATCAATAATCAGAGGTAATGGAGAGGGGACCATAGAAAAATGGTAAGACAACAAATCAATGTTGATGCTTTCTACTGTTCATGCTGAAAGACATCTGCCAGCAGAGACAAATATATGTGTGTGTTTGTGACGCGAAAAAGATAATTGTTTTTCTTTGCTAAGTTACTGACTGTGGTGTGTGGCGGCTTGTCTTTTTTAAATCTTTATTTCTTATGCTTAAATTGTTTTTAATCATGTAAAGCACTTTGTGTTGCCCTGGCATGAAAAGCGCTTTATAAATAAAGTTTGATTTGATTTGATTTGAAACATTATGCAAGCGTCACACGACCACGTTTTGTGCGAGTACAACTGAAAAATGGGTGGTGTTGACTTGGTAGAGGAGCTCCTACTGAATGGATGTCCAAACTTACAAGTGGACGAGTCAAATTATCGTGTTTTTCTTAGATATTGCTTGCCCAATAGCTAGTTAATAAAATCACCAAAACAACATTAAATGTTTTACATCAAGCTGGACCTTCATGCATTTACTTGAATTCTGCATGATGGTGTCTCAGAAATTGTTTGTCAAGTGTGACTGTGATTATGTTGCTCAAGAAGAGGAAATGGGTCATAAAAAAATTATTCAAAAAAATGTTTCTCATGTCACAGTGTGCACAATATTTGCAAAACAGTTGTAAAAACGGAAAGTAAGGAAGAAGTTGTTTCAACTATGAATTCCTTCATGGAGAGCCAAACCCTAAATCAGTAATAATTGCAAAAGTAATAAGAAAAGCAAAGGTTATACATCTGGCTATCCAGATTAGGGTGAACAGAAGTATTTAAATTTTTTCTACTTTTTATGCATAATCATGAAAATATGCTTATGTATTCATCAGAGCGTCTAAATAGGTTTTTGTGCCGTAATGCGTACGTTTATTTTCAACTCTGGTGTTAGCCAAATAAAATGAGTCATATGTGAGAACTTTTTTTGTCCTTAATTTGAATAATGAGAAAGCTACCTTTTATTTGTCATTTTTCAAATCTTCTTGACTTTCTAAAGCTGGAGATTCCAATGCGGTGTAATGTAAAGGGCTGTGCAGGAAAGTCTTGAGTTCAGTGTGTAATGTGATGTTTTCCTGAACCTGCAAAAAAACTTAACTGTTCTGTTGCATTTTACACTTCATGTTATACTTTTAAGCAAATAAACAGCAGCTTCATACTTTGTTGCACACTGGTGATTTTCAACTTTTATCTATTGACATTGGCCCATTGTCCACATATGAGGACATGTTTGTTTGTTTTTTTCTCAGAAGATGTTTGATATTCAAAAACAAATTCAATTCAATAGTTATTATGCCCATACTCTTTTTAAACATCATGAATAAAAAAGTGAAATGCTTAAAAAATACAACAAAATGCAAATGAAAACTTATGGAAACCCCAAAAAAAGAACAGCTACATTATACACATTTAACTGTCATTTCACTTTTAACAAGCTTTGACAAGAAAAGAGATGAATCACACCATATCATCAAGGTGCATGGAAACCCAAATACGAAAGTTGTAACTTTGCATGTGATGCATTTTAAAATTGACATACGTCTTTAAAAAAAGATAGATAGTTCTTTTTTTGTTTGTTTTGTTTCATCATATATGAATTGAAACCAACATGGATTTTACAAATGTTTCTTGTGACATCTTAACACTTACTTCCTTGAATCCCATCCTTTCTAACCAAGGTTAACACAAAGTTGTCCACTTCTTGGTAAGGGGATGATTGGCATCCAGAAAATGTGCCTGTCAGTAATGCACCAGATAAAAGGGTTAGTGAATCAAAAGTATTCAAACTTTAAATGATGAAAGTGATATTATTTACAATTTATGTAGATAACAGTTCAACTGGTGTATCGCTCGGCAGGTGTTACGGCCCATTTCAGTCTCACAGAGAAATCCATCCTGACATAAACATGAGGGGGAAAAAATCCCTAGCTTTAGTTCAGCGTTACCTGGATGTGAAGTAGATCCCTGCTGACAATGCGGTACTGAGCCTTTAGGCTCACTTGTTTCCAGGATGTCCCATGTAAGAATTTTCTGACCTGTGAAGCTGATGTTACATGATGAAGATGAACTGATGTGTTTGAAAAATTCCTTTGCTGCAGAGAAAAAAAACTGAGATAAAAGGTGTTTAAACATACCAAACATTACACACTAAGGACGCCAGAAAGACACTTTCCTCTGCAGAAATTCCCTTCTTGGGTTTGGCAATAAATTTGTTGTCCTGTGCCACAGAAAACGCAGCATTCTTCCCCACTTTTGATGACTTGTACAGCCGGAAATTTCTGTTCTTGGTGTAGACACCTGTTTGTATAAATTGTTATTATCAAAACCTAAAAATGTATTGTATAAATAACAACTATTGTTATAAAATAATAATATGATGCAATAAATGAGTCCATTGAGATTGTGATTGATTTTAGAGTGGCTTTTTAGATCAAGGCTGGCATTCATCTACTTGTTTATCCAGTTTCACTGATTTTACACTTAAGGCATAAAAAGAAAAAAAATAGTAAAAAGAGATTAATGTCAATACTTTGGTGACCCTTCAAAAATTCACAAAGCACATAAAAATTCTCTAAGTATAGTAAAACATGGACTCAAAGAGATTTTTTCCTGTCCATGGCCACTCACAAGCTCCTTATATTGCAGAGGACATCAACAGAAAACTTTGATGGAATGATTAAAGAAATGAAAGCTAGTTTTAGATTTAATATATCTCAATTGTTTTGAGACAGAAATTAACATTTGTCAACTACTGTATGTGACTGCAACTGTCTAAGGACAAAAGATTAAATACATGCTGCTGATTCCTCTTACCAAGATCAACAAAAAAACTGTCTTGGCCATCCTTGTTTTTCACCAGGAGAAAGCTGAGATCCACCTCTTCCTGCTTACGCCTCTTCGTCTGCGGGCTGTCAGCCATCATGTCTGCTTTTGCTGGCTTTATCTCAGGATCAACATGTGTCCCACTGTCAGCACAGTTTGGTAAATTACACAAAGCAATGAAAGAAAAACAATAAAGCTATCATGTTTCTAATGTCTGAATAAACAGACCTAGTTTCATTGCTTTCCATCAGTGAATTCCTCCCTTTATCCAGATGGCTTCCTCTTTTAGCTGTGTTCAGGATAGGCTGAAGAATTGCATGGATGAACAATCCTAGTAAAAAATAATGATTAAAACAATAACTAAAATAAGAAAAGTCAGTCAGAATCTCTGATATATAACATGTGAAAAGGAAAATTGTTTCTAGAAGAACATTTTTGGATGCATAAGTCTGAACATACCAACATGTATGTTGTCTTTAAAAGCAGCATTTTGAAGGAGGAAGATAAGATGTCGACTGAATTTCTCCTCTGTGCTGGAGTCAAGGTTGAGGACATTTGTCGCAGAGCATTCAATCCCATAAACCTCCATTAACTTGTCACAGACGTACTGTCAAAACAATGCACAGAAAGGTCATTATAGTGTACATCCTGCATCCCTTTTTACTGTTAAAAAAAACAAAGAGGGTACATGACAAAAAAAAGGCCATGAATGCTACTTTCCAGTTAACAAGAGAAACATGGAAATATAGTTGTTCGTGGTCACCATTATTTACCTGGATAAGCATAGAAACCATAGATTTCCCATCAGATCCTTTGTTTGAAGGTTTGTGAAACTCCAAGTCAAAGTAAAGTTTGCAGACAGCACCCTCTGGGATCACCTCATAACAGTGCATTAAGGACTGAGTGTATGTCCTAGAAGATAAAAGAAAAAAAAAATCAAGAGCTAAAGTTAAAACAATGTATTATTTTCTAACCCACAAGAGAAGATGCAAGTCACTTTAAAATACAGAACTGTTAATTACCTGTAGTAATGCCACAGCTCACTATAACTGGTTACCAGGTAGATCCGCTGACCCTGTGAAGTCTTCTCTTTTTCAAGTGCAAAAAGATGGACATCCTGTAAATATTCGATGCAGAAATGTTAGCAGATCTCCTACCTCATACAAGATGTAAAGTCTATAAATGAGGTAGAAGAATATCATGTATACCTCTTTGCAGCTCTGAGCGAAGCCGATAGCCATACTTTGACGGGGGAAGAGTTTCCAGACGGAGGAAGGCTGGCATGGCCAGAGTCGTGGTTTGTAGGGTGTTGTCAGAGGATGCAACTGGAAGGACTGAGCAAGTTTCTCAACCTTCTTCAGTCGGTCACCCCACTTGCTCATCTTTAAGAGCCAATTCGTCACTTATATGCAAAGCTTTACAAAGTCAATTGTGATTGAAGTTTTAGTACAAACTGCAGTTATGTTATCATTCTTCAACCTAAAAAACAAAAACAAAAATCCATAATATAAAGTTTAATATCTTGTTGTAAAATATAGCACCATTCAAAAATTGTGTTACCTTCTCATTTAAGGAAACAAAAGTGTGTCCAAAACCTGTATAATATACAATAAATATACAGGATTGGGTATTGTACATATGTGTTGTAATACTGCTGATTTTAATCAGTGCAATAAGAAATATTTAGATCCTTCACTGGAGTAAAAATGTTAGTAATATTCATGTACCTGTAAACTATCTCTTATAAATGCCTATACGTTTACTACACCAACTATTATTTTGCAGCAGTTAATGGATTTGTTATTGACAAAGAACAAAGTTGCTGCTACTTTGCTATTCAAGTCTTTTTTTTATGTTAAATGCCAAATGTTCTAAGTTCAATAAATTCAGTTCACCGGTAAGCAGATGCTTGTTTGTTTGTTGTTGTCTGTAATAGGCATAGCATAT
>JAPMNP010720339.1:0-17307 GCA_029874935.1 Atherina boyeri | reverse complement strand
GGCAATGTTAAACAGTTGTGTCAGTAACACAATATAAACATTTCTGTCCCCCACCGCATAACAGTTATAGGATCAGTATAATTCTGTAATACCAATCTTAATACATAAAAAAGGTTCTCTGTCACTGTAAAGTGAAAATCTCTCATTGTTTTAACCTGGAATTGGTATATAAAAATGTAAGCTATTCATTAATAAAAATGGGATTTTGACTTTGTTTGTAGAAGTGACCCTGGCAGTATTGTTTACAATACTAACAACACCAACTATGCACATGCAACAGTAGTATGCACCACAGATCTTGGCAGGTGGTGGGGCAAAGTTAAACTATTGTTACTAAAAGTAAAAAAAATAAATACAGTGACATTATTTTAACTTGCCATTGTAACTCTAATGCCATATCTATGTGTTGCATGTATATATACCTTTTGTAATAGATATGAGCTGAAATTTGAAAGGGTCTTGAAAGTATGGAACTGGGCCAGCTCTAATTAGATGAAACTGTTTTGTGAAAAGTTCTTGAGTAGTTCCCCAAACAAATATGTGCTTTATGATGATATTTACTTATGCAGATACTATTTATATATTGTGCTTCGCAGCTGAGAGCAGACAAATTTGTTAAAATCATATAGTCACCAACTTTCTACAAAAATAACCATTTTTCCTCAGATGTATATGTTTTGATATGAGATGCAATCCATGATAGAATATGCTAAGGTGCACATGGAAAGTTTAGTTGTTGCATTTGATAAAAAACAATATTCTACATTAATCTACACTACATTATGAGCATGCAAAGGAAATGTTGTTGTTCTCCAAGTCATGTTACTTGGCATGTGTAGTTGGAATAGTTGTTAAATACTTGCCTTTACAGTTATTATTTTACCAGGTAGTTTAATTGTTTCCATTTGTCCAATCTTAATGGGATTCAAATTATAATTATATGTCTTTTTATTTTTCAAGGGTGATGACTTCAAAGGATTTGAAGCTGTGAGAAAAGGCTCCAAAGGACCTGGAATGCCTCCACAAAATTCTTCCAAAGGTAAACATAAAACTGTATTTACATCACATGACATATTTGTTAAAATGAATAAAAACGTTATTATTATTATTACTTGTATGATTTTTATTTGATTTTTGTATGTATTATAACTTATCTGTACTTTGTAGGTGATGCTGTCAACGCAAAGTCTAAACGACAAAGTGAGAAACCACCGATTAAAACGCCATCATTGGAGGCAGCTATCTCACCTGATCCTGTAAAAGATGCAGAATCTTTGGCAGAAATACATGGTGCATCTCTCGACGCTAAGCCAGCAAAAGATTTCAAGAAAAGTTCAAAAGGAAAAAACACTATTGAGCGACAGTCCTCTAAAAGCAGAGCTTCAGCAGCAGCACCAAGGATTACTATAAAGTTGGTGGCCAAAAAGAAAATGAAAAATATAAAGGAGCCTCAGAAAAAATCAGCAAGGAAACTGAAGATCAAAGAAATTGAGAATCAACCCAATGCCAAGGACTTTCAGGGTGACGAGGTTTTAAGTGCCCATGTCAAATTAAAAACTGAACCACATGAGGATAAGCCAGGTGCAGAGGATAAAAGAGCGGGGACTATACCTACAAGAAGGCGCGGGAGATCTGCTGTAAAGGCAGCAGATCCTGTGGGCCAGACTACTGCCAAAGTTGTGGTTGATGACCAAAAATCTATCGAAAAAGAACTGACTGACATCGTTAAAGACAGCGGGTCTGTTGAGCCAAAACTAAATTTAAAGGAAATGAAGAAAAATAAAGCAGTGGCAGGTCACAATTCTGCAGTTAAACAAGTAACTCGAAGGAGCAAGAGAGTTACTAACCCAAACTCTAAAAGTGTCTCGGAAAGTGCAGCTGAACCTGAAAGTCAAAGTGCAACCATTCTGGAAGGCCCTAAGCCAGAGGTTTCACAAACGGTGGAGACCAAACCATTGGTGGGAAGAGACAGACGAAGACAAAGCAAGAGACTGAATAAAGATGTTAAAGTGCCAGAAAGTCACGGGTCATCTTCCACAGTAATGGATCATTTGTCCGTACATCCCATTGACAGTTTTCCTTTAAAAAGTGAGGAAATAAGGGTCCCAAACTTAAAGCTGATAAAGATTAAAAACCCTAAATATGATTCACAGGCCAGTGGGAAGACTTCATCTCGAAAGAAAAAACGGAGAAAATATATCTGGACTTTAACATTAGTGAAGGGAAAAAGTCAGACACAGGGTGCTGAAAGTGCTATCAAGGCATCAGCAGAAATTGTGGAGAAAGACATTCAGCCCCCTCCCTCTGACACCCTAAACAAAAATGTAAAAAGGCTGGACAAAAAATCAAAGGTTGATAATGCAGCCCCACAAGAGAGTGAAAGGATGGATAGTAATGAAAAAGAGCTCCAAAATCAGGCTGACTCAGAAAAGTCAGACACACAGGTGGAAGCTGAAGGAGATCCTACACCTGAAACACCTTCACAAGAGATCACTAAAACGGAGTGTGGGAAAGTTGTGCCCCCTCTTCAGATTAAAAAGGTCTCTTCTCCTGGAAAACATAAAAGCTCAAAGCCATCCTTTTTGATTCAGCAGGTCAGCCCTGTCTCTGAAAAGAAAGAGGATGTCCTGAAAGATCCAAGTGAAGTTAATGAGAATAAGTCGCCCTGTCTGGATGAGGCTACACCTACTAGAAGACTAAGGAGGAGGACATCAAGTCTTGATTCACCACAAACAAAGTCTGTAAGTCAGATTCCAGTGACGGTTCAGAAACGGAGGCTAAGAAAGAGTCCGCAAGAAGAAGATGCTCCACAAGTGCAAATCCAAGTTCCCTCTCAGGTTTCTACTGAAGACTCCAGCTCACAAGTTCTTCCTGACAACTCTTGTCCTGTTTTGGTTGATGACCAATCACAGGTGACCAGTGTAAACTCCTCTGAAGTTCTTGACAAGGGTACCTCAGAGAGTGCTGATGTTCCCTCACAGGTGCCAGGTGAAGTTTCTCCACCGAAAGCAGAGAATGAGATAGAACCACAGGTCAAAGAGGCGAAACCATTGGCCGTGCCTTCCAAACCTAGAAGATGTAGAAATAATAAACCACGGAAAAAGAAAGTTGTTCAGAAGAAGGCTGTTCTGAAGAGGCCTACACTTGTTTCTCCTGATACCACAGTTGACACAGCCCCTGTTGTTCATGACTCTACTAATGTAGAGTCTGTACAAAAGGAAGATGCCCAGCCTTTAGTAGTCGAGATAAGTCAGCCAGAGACTGAAGAATGCTCTAAGCCAGCGAGCAAACAGGACACTGTGTCAGTGGAAGAGGAGCAGAAACAGCCACCAGTAAAAGAGGAAACAGACATACAGTTGATTGATAGTCAGCAATCTGTGGTATCAGAAAGTCAAGCAATTGATGTAACTGCATCAAAGAAATCCCACAAAAGAGTAAAAAAGAGGCGTAAAAATGTAATTGGCCAGCGCCAGAAACACAGGCACAGAGGCAGAGATGGGAAGTTTGCGCCGCTTAAGTCTTCAGAATGTCAGGGCATAGATGAGGGAGATGGTGACTTTTCCACCTCATTGGCAGCTATCGCACCACCCCCAAGCTCCAAACTGGTTGGAGTACATAAAAAGTACAAAAAGAGGCATGCAGGTTTTCAGTTTATTGGTCATAAAAGGCCAAAATCACAGTCTAAAATAATTTCTACACTGATAGAAATGGGACTTGAAAAAGATCAGTTAAAGCAAGAGGAAGCAGACACCCCAGTTGATGGCGGACAGACGGACGTTGTTAATGCTCAGCCCGGTAAATCAAAGTTTGTAAAAAACATCAAGCATTTCATTATGCCTGTTGTGAGTGCCAGATCCTCCCGGGTAATCAAGACCCCACAGAGATTTATGGATGACGTTGGAATGTCTGTATTGCCTCGAAGAAACTCCCNAAAGAAGGGTTTACAGCTGGGTTTGCAGATGCGCCCAGGAAAGAGGCGAGATGATGGGGCAGAGAGAGCTATATCCCCCATCCTTCCAATTGATGAAGAGGATATATTGAGTGAAGCTCAATTAGATGTTGATCTATTTTCAGCTCAGGACATCGATGACAGCCTTGATATTGCTGATAGCCTGTTTTCTGAGAGGAAAAGTGACAAAAATGAAAAGTCCCTCCTTAAAAACTCAAACTTCAAGTGGCATCTGTCAGAAGAATCTAGCGAGGAAATGTATACACTGGACAAAACTCTAGAGAGCAAATGTGAGGATTTGTTTTTATCTACTCCAGCGGATAAAGCTCCAGAATTATCATCTGACCTTGTGGAAGTTCTCCAAAAGAAAAGTTTGCCCAGATTTAACAAGTCAGCAAGTCACCTTAAGATTTTTCAGAGGCTAAAGAAGCCACAAATGGGACTGCCCAAAAGCAAGAACACACCAGAGCTCGACACTGCGAGTAAACCTGTTCTGCCTTCTGTTGATTTGGCAGAAGGGCTCGATGATGAAGCCATGAGCATCAGTCTCAGGCAACGGGATACAAGCAAAGAAAAGGACAAGTCCAAGCTTAAGATAGAAGACCTTGATTCTCCTGGGGTGGTGAGGAAAGTTTCTGTTTGTGTACGGGCTCTGAACTCCAAGTCTCTTGCATTTCAGCAAGGTGAAGAGGAAAATGTAACACAGAAAGATGATGCTGGGCTTCATTCAGGTAATGCAATTAATTAAACACATGGAATTATTAATGTAAAATACATGCTATGCTATTTTATGTATTGGAGTTAACTGAAAATCCACCCATGTATTGAACCATAAACTGGCATTGTCTCTTACCCACAGGAGAATTGCAGTCCATACAGAACTTAGGCACAGCTGAAAGTCTTGGGTATGTTGAGAAAGGGGCGCCGCAAAGAGCACGCCTTACTGGTGCGAATAAAAGAATGTTCAACCTCCTTAGGAAAGCAAAGGTTCAACTCATTAAGATTGACCAGCAGAAACAACTAAAGTCATCTGGGGTACGGTAAAAAAACATGAGCTTGTTTTTTTATCAGTGAAATCACATGTTTGTCATAATCTAGGTGAAATATTTTATAAGGAAAGAAAATATAGTCATACAATTGTTTTGAATGATTTATCATGTTTAATTTGGTTTGTATTGATGGCTTGTTTTGCTATTAATATTTCAGCTGTTTTCTGGCCCTACTGGTGTCAGATCTCCAGATATCAATTCAAAAAGACAAAGGAGGAAACAGAGGATACAGCTTCAGCCTGGTGTTCCCATCAAGACAGAGCCACTTCAAGTACAAGTAAGTGATCAAATCAATATGCTTGAATAAGGGAAATCTAGTTTTACTTTTCTGTTTTACCAAATCTTAGCAAAAGGAGCCCATATGAAAATGAAATTATTATTATTTTTTTTATAGCCGCAGCTCATCTCCCCACTGTGCCAGGAATTCCGTAGAGCCGGTGGTCCACGCATTAAGCATGTGTGTCGTGCTGCCTCTGTGGTGCTCGGCCAGCCTCGAGCCATGGTACCAGATGACATTCCTAGACTAAGCGCCTTGCCACTACATGAAAGATCTGGCATTTCCCCATCAGCTGTCCCTAAAGGTAAATTATGATTATGATATTAGTATTAGTATAGATTAGTATTTGCTTTCTTGAGATTCTTGTTTAAAATTTCTTATGAATTGGGTGTAATTACTCGGTGGCTACATAAGTGCAAGTTGTGACAAAGATGGTTTCAGCTTCTCAATCCTGGCAGACCAGTTTTGGAATGTTGAATGATGTCAGTGTTTTTCATTCCTGTTGTATTTTTTTTTGCAGATGTTGGGTCTCCGTCAGAGTCGGACAGCCCTGAAGTGTCAGATCCAAAAGTAACCAAGGGTAAGAAGCAATCAAATTTTGCAAAACGGAAAGGACTCGGGCCATTTGGCTACCGCTCTCGGAGGTGTGGAGTGTGCAAAGGCTGCAACCACGAGGAAGACTGTGGCAAGTGCATAAACTGCCTTGACAAGCCCAAGTTTGGTGGTCCCAATACAAAGCGGCAATGTTGTGTGTAAGTTTACTTTTTCACTGGTTATTGCAGTGCACATCGTAATGTTCAGAACTGAGATTTATTTTTTCTTTTATCCAAAAGGTATAAGAGATGTGATCAAATTGAAGAGAGAAAAGCCCGCAGACTCAGTGGAAGAACAGCACCCAAAGGTGAATTTGGCTTTAGCATTCATGTATTTTGTACCTTTTCTTTTGCATTTAGTGTCTGCAACCATGTTTTGTTTTTCCCAATGTTTTTATTTTATTAAATTTTTTTGTTGTTGTTAGGTTCCTCAAAGCGGCGGCGGTCATCTTTCAGTGGCGGTCACTCAAGTAATGATGAAGGGAATGAAGGTACCCTGGACTCGCCATCGGGTATCCATGGTGACGGCCACAGTCCATCAGTAAGGAAGCAGCCAAAGCGCATTGTGAAACCCCGTGTCTATTTTGACTTGGTGGATTATGATTCAGATCTGGATGATAAAGCTTTCTCGAGCTCTGCCTCACCAGCAAGGAGAAGGGGTGCTGGACCTCGCTTCAGTCAAGGTAATGTTTCCCCTCAGACAACATATACGAGAGATTATTTTTTGGGATTTTTTTTATTTACTTAGTTTTACAAAAATAATATTACAGATAATGGAAATAATTTTTGAGGTGTAGAGTATGAAAATACATTTCTTCAAATGTATGATGTGTTTATGGTGGAAAAGCTATTTGAAAAAAGCTGCATGAATAATACAGTTTTTCACTCGTCTTGAAGATTTTGTTTCACTGGATGGATTCTTGGAAGACATTTCAGATGATGAAGTTAGGCAACGAAAAACCAGCTCACATCGTGTACCACAGGGTCGGCGTAAATCTGAGAAGGTGGGTAATCTTGAGCCGAGTGTGACCCTTAGTTTGGCTGCATAACCAACTTCAATGTAGTTGACGTTTGTCGTATGTCCTCTTTGAAAGCTGTTAATCAGCAGTCTATTGAGGACTGACAAAAACAAGCCTCTATCACATAGCTGTTGCAACAAAAAAAAATCCTTGTTAAACAGACCCCCATTCCAATTTGGCCATTCCCTTTTGGGCCGAAGAGGAGAAGCTTGGCGCTGTGCTGTTGTGTGCTTATACACAGTAAGCATAGTTTGTAAGATTGGTAAGTTCTGCTTAGTCCTTGAAGTCTAGTTTGTTTGCAGTCTCAGAGGTGTAACAGAAGCTCATCATCTTTGATTTCCCATTACACTTCTTTACTTACTGGGGAAATAGGTGGTGGTGGTACTGCCTTGAGCGTCATGTTTGAAAAGGGCTGCTGTCAAAAAGGCCTGCTGTCTAATGTTTTTTCACAATATGCTCTTACACTAAATATAGCAGTCTTTGAGGAGGCCACTTTTTTAATCGGAATCTTCTGCAAATCCTGATATACACAAGCTCATTCATGTTTTTAAATTGCATTATTCTAAAAGGGTAAACAATTGGTTGTTCGTTTTTGCCAATTTTAACTTTTCTCTCAGGGTCTTCCATCTCAGGGTCCTTTGGAGCAGACCCCTCCCAGTGTCTTGGCTGCTCTGGCCCATGGATTTGAGCAGCGAGAAGTCGAGTCTTCTAAACCTTCTCACAAAATCAGGGTTGACTTCAAGGTAGGCCTTTTTTAAGGCTCATTATATTGTAATTCCAACACTACATGCACAGAGCTCTGACGTTTTGCCTCATTCCTGAGCGAGGAGAAGTTTATTTGTGTACATTCATGCATAATATTACATTTGCGGTTAGGGAAATATTCAGTTTCCATTTTATTACGTAAATCATAAATTCATTTGTTGCATAGGAAGTGCTGTCATGCTATTTTCACCATTTTGACAACAGGTAAAATGAATCATCTTTGATTTAGCTGGGCAAGCAGTTGGACATCTCTTATTCAAGCTGCTGCTAGCTTAGCTAGCCTAGCTAAATCAACGAACGTTTGTGATTGGTTGGAATTTTGGCATATTTATGGCACTGCACCTAGTTGAGCGACAGTGTTGACAGAACTGTGTACAGGCGCTATACTGAGAGTGTGTGCAGATGTGTGGCAGCACAGAGAGGAAAGAATAATGAGGGAGACGATGAATAGAACTATGGGAAAGTTTTATTGTCATACTTCTATACAGCTAGGAGCAAACTTCGAAATTAATTTTGTGTGCACAGAACGGACCTCTGCTCGTTCAGGAAGAGGCACAATAATATCGCCATACAGAGCAGCCATAACATTATAACAATAATTGATCGGTCCTCCTAATGGTGCCAAGAGAGTTATGACGAGTCGGGGTATGGACAGAGGACACCTAAAGGAAAACTATGGGAATATTTGCAATCGGGAGTTGTGGGTGGGGTTTGGGTGAAGTGTGGGTTGAGTTTGCTTTCTAAGGATGCCATCAGATCCCATGAGCTTGGTAACTGGGGTGTATGAAGGCCAGATAGACGCCTCACACTCTTAGTTGTATTCTTTGAGTCAGTGCTTAGCACCTTTTGCAAGGCTCCTTGCTGTCCAGTTTGGTGAGAGTACTGCTGTAGGATGCTGCTGTTGTTGCATGGGGGTATGCTACTCATCTGCAAAAGTTATGAGAAATTTCTTAAATAACATCCAAGAGACTAGATGTTTCATAGTATTACATGATAACAAGATAAACAATGTTACTTAATTTATCTTTGTATGGTTTGAATGTCTTGGCTGTTTGGGAAATCTAACAAGCAGAGTTTTTGGTTGATGCAATTGAACTTTGAATGTATCCTTTCATCCACTTCATTGACTTACTATCATTTCTTTCATTAATTCACATAAAACTTTTTTATTTTTGCCCAGTAGAGGGTAGTGTTTAATTCCTAAATGATCTTATTGCTCTGTTTGATTTATATAAAGATGCCTTTTTACTGATCCATCCAATTACACATTTCAAGTAAAGCAACAACAGTTTTTACAAACATAGTGTTACAGTAAATTTTGATTAACTCAAGCTTTTAAATCCACCCCTCAGTCACTAAATGTTCCCTCTGTGCAACAAAAAAACGACAAAATGTACATTTCCCCCCACCCCTCCAGTTTTACGTTAGTAGAGACTGCTCTATTTATAATAACTACTATCAATCTTGTCATTTATTGTCTTTTTTTCCTTTGAAAACCAGGAGGACTGTACTTCGGAGAACGTCTGGAATATGGGTGGCCTAAGTATATTGACCTCTGCACCTCTCATGCCTCCCTACGTTTGCTTCCTTTGTGCCAGTAAAGGGCAACATGAGGTGACTGCTTAAAACTCTGCTCTATTCATTTAGTTAAACTGTTTTCATCAATTTGGAGAGGTTTACAATTTTTGAGCACCGTTTGAAAGTAACAAATTACTTCTGTGTATTCCATTTCTCAGATGCTGTATTGCCAAGTGTGCTGTGAACCTTTCCACCAGTTTTGCCTTGAACCTGCAGAGCGCCCCTCTGAGGAGAACAAGGAAAATTGGTGCTGTAGACGCTGCAAGTTTTGTCATGTGTGTGGCAGGAAAAACACGTTCCCAAAGGTACAAAAGGATAATCTGCTTTACTTTGCTTTTTCACATTTACCATGGCTCAGTCTGGAGACCTCACATCTTGTCCCCTGCATTGCCTCTCTCAGCCTTTATTAGAGTGCGAGCGATGCCAGAACTGTTATCATACTTCATGCTTGGGACCTAATTATCCAAAACAAAACAAGAAGAGGAAAAGCTGGGTACGTTTCTCAGAAATGACAAAGATATACAGTTTGTTCATTATGTGTTCCACCACTAATATTATTGTTTATCTCCAGGTTTGTATGACATGCATCAGGTGTAAAAGTTGTGGTGTCACACCCGGGAAGAGTTGGGACACTGAGTGGAACCATGACAAAGGCCTCTGTCCAGACTGTTCAAAACTCTATGAACAGGGTGTGGAAAGATTTTAAACTCAAAGATTAACTTGGTCAAATCGTACTTCTTTGTGTATTCCCTCTCTGG
Organism: Atherina boyeri; assembly: GCA_029874935.1. Classification (NCBI taxonomy): domain Eukaryota; kingdom Metazoa; phylum Chordata; class Actinopteri; order Atheriniformes; family Atherinidae; genus Atherina; species Atherina boyeri. Next base: position 7,319 of record JAPMNP010720339.1, on the reverse strand, counting down.
AAATGTTTCTTATATTGCAGCTAAATTTGTCTGAATGCCTCTTTGTTTTAGGTAACTACTGTCCAATCTGCTTCAAGTGTTATGAGGACAATGACTATGATAGTCAGATGATGCAGTGCGGCACATGTAACCATTGGGTACATGCCAAGTGCGAGGATCTAACAGGTGTTTCTTTTATTATTTCTGATCCCACCACATTTTATTAGTTATTAGTTATTTCATTTTCAATTTTAGGTTTCATTTAAGCTTTTCAGTGAGATGTCGAATGGCAAGAAAAAGATGCATTTCACCTAATCTCTATTCTAAATTTGTTTTACCTGTAAAATAATTTCAGATGAGCTGTATGAGATCCTGTCCAGCTTGCCTGAGAGTGTGGTATATTCATGCCGCCCGTGCAGTGTGACCCAGCCCAGCGCATGGAGAGAGTTGCTGTACATCGAACTCAGGGCTGGGGTAGAGAAGGTTCTAGCTTGCTTACTTTCCTCCACCCTTACCCAGCACCTCGTTACGTGCTCAAAGGTAAGAAACTTGGCCTCTATTTTTAACAAATTAAATGTATGAAATATGACCACAGTTAAGGTATTTTGATAAATTTTAAGAAGTGGTAGTATATGTGTTTACTTCCTGGAACACATTTACTTTATAGAAGAACTGATTTAGTGTTGAAAATTGTAACTACCTGTAACTATGTTGAATGTGTATCGGTATTGCAGTGTGAAAAGTTGGTTGACCCTGACAGTGGAATTGAAGGCCGCCCAGCGTGTGATCTCCGAGCTGTTGGCAAGAAGTTTGACAAAGGCCTTTATACTACACTGGTGAGTACAGAATCTGTTTTGTAAATAAATGAAAACAAGAATCTGAATTTGAATAGTTTATTCTGGTAGGAAATGAGAAATGCTGTAAAGTTTAGAAATTGTATTGTATATTCACAATGACGCATACCGTCTTCAAACATTGTAAGCAGATAGACATTTGATAGAAGAGATCTTACCTAAATTATTTTGGGCAGTAACGCTTCTACTTGATTGACTTTTTTTAAAAGATGTTGTAATCTGCATCATTGTTGCAGTTTACCTTTCAGTTAGACTCACCTGTCTATACAAAGTCAGATAAACCAGAGAGTTCCCACATCTTCAATGGTGCATTACAGTGAATCAGAATTTAAAGATATAATTCTCTTGTCTGCTTCTGCTTTAGCATTTGGATTGCAGTGTTGTGCTGACGATATCTAGATGTGTATCATGGCATGCACATGGCATCAAACTTGTAAATTATGTACCGTAACAATAATATCAACAGCTTAGATATAAAAAAAATCTGTTGTGGTTTTTCAAATAGAAAATGTTCCACGAAGATGTGGTTCAGGTGGTGCGGAAGAGGCTTGAGCAAGAGGAAGATCTTCCAGAGGAACGAAGACCAACTGCTCTGGCACGCTCTTATTACTTAAAGGTGCTGTGTCTGAATTACCCCTGAAACAGAAATTATTTTTCCAGTTGCAGTGTTAAGCCCGCAAGGTGGCACTGTTGAGTGAAGCAGTGAGTTAGCATTTATAACTGATTTAATGCTTTTACTATTTAGCTCCTAGAGGAGGTATTCAATTGGTTCAACAGCCAAGACCCAAAGGTGTGGAACCCTTGTACCAAAGACTTGCCGCTGTGAGTGAAAATTACTTTCTACTGATTTATAGAAACATGTATATTCATCCCTCATTCATGACAAAATAGCAAGAACATTTTTTTTTTTTTATCAGCTGTCATTTCAATATGCTTGTAGATAATCTGTGATCATTGTGTACAGATAACACATTAAATTGTTTTTATATAGCACTAAAAGTTAAGAGCTTTTTAACTATCGTCTTCCTTCTTTAGGGGGATGCTGACCAAGGCTGTTCATCCTCCTACAATGGAGCATGTTTACGCCCAGTGGCAGGAAAGAGAGGAGCTGTTGTCCAGGCCTCCGCTGGGTCTCCTACAGGAGGACAATGGACGAAGCATAGATATAAAGGAGGAAGGGGGAGTTTCTCCAACGTCCGGGGAGCCAATAAGCCGGAACCACTTCAAAACCAGCAGGGCTATCAGAATCAAAGGTAATGCTGTCAGTTCAGGGAATGTTGTGATAAACTGGTGATTCGTAATTTGCTTTGTTTGGTGTTTGGAACTCTTGTTTACTCATAAACCTCTTATACAGGGAAAAGAGGCCGGCTTTCAAAAGCTGATCTTGACACTGGATGGTCTAAAGATGATGAGAGACAGTGCTCTTTGTGCCAAAAATATGGAGATCTCAAACCCAACGTAAGTGATGCAGTATGTATGAGCATTGCTCCTAAATACTGAAAATAGAGCTGTAATTGGTTATTCAGTGCACTTTTTGGGTTGTTCCATAGGAAGCTGGCAGGTTGCTGTATCTAGGCCAGAATGAGTGGGCTCATGTCAACTGCTGTCTGTGGTCAGCTGAGGTGTTTGAAGAAGACAACGGCTCTCTGCTACATGTGCACAGTGCCGTCACAAGGGGACGCTTGATGGTTTGTTTCATGACTTTGCTGATTAACTTATTTTTACTGTAAAAGTCGGACTCAGTTCAAGTATTTGGTGAAGTCTGAGTTAGATTCTTTGGAAAGCTGAAAGTGGATCCTTAACTGGTTGTACTGATACTGATATTGCAAATAATTCTGGATATACTCATTTATGAATCTGAATTCTTGTGAATGTTTGCTTTGCCTTTATTACTTTGACCTAACTTTTGAATTTTGTTTGTCATCCCTATAATTCTTAAACTTGATAGCGCTGTGAGCGCTGCAATCAGACAGGTGCCACCGTGGGCTGCTGCTTAACATCTTGTCAGAGTAACTACCACTTCATGTGTGCCCGGTCCCGGCAGTGTGTATTCCAGGATGATAAAAAAGTCTACTGCTACAAACATAGACATCTCATCAGTGGCAGGGTAAATTCTGAACTTCCAACTTATATCCCATTTGATGTTGCAACCCTAATAAGGCGTTGTGTTGAATTTTGATCGGTCTTCTTATTGAGATCCCTTTGTTTTAAAGATGATAACTGGTCAAGAATTTGAAGTAAATCGCAGAGTCTATGTGGATTTTGAGGGGATCAGCCTTCGCAGAAAATTCTTGACTGGACTGGAACCAGAACTGATCAATGTGATGATTGGTAAGTTGTTCTCTTGGTTCTCTCCTTACTGGTACTTATTTGTGTGAGCTGGTGTTTAATCTAATAATTGATATCCACCTTATCTGAACACAGGTTCCTTACAGATTGAAAAGTTGGGTGTGCTTTCTGAACTTTCAGCCAGCAAAGGCAAATTATTTCCTGTAGGGTTTCAGTAAGTCATTTTTTTCCCTTTTCAGAGCCAACTGCATAAATAAATTGTATATGCAAAAGAGAATTAACTGGATTTCAGATTGAGTTCCATCTTTATCAATGTTAAAAAATAGGCATAGATATACTCATGGGAGGAATAGATATGATTTTAAAGTAAATGCTGATATACAGAAATTAAAATACTACAATGAGTTTACGTAAATTGATATTGTAATCCTCTAATTTTTTAAAAATCAAACAGTTTAATTGTTTATTTTGATATGAACTAAAATGGCAAACAATATATATACTTTAGAAATGTGATTTTTCTTTTCTCAGGTGTTCTCGATGGTACTGGAGTACAGTTAATCCACAACGGCGATGCAAGTACACATGTAGAGTCCGAGAGGTCCGGCCCGTTGTCCCAGAAAAACCTGTTGAGGATATGCCCGACCAAGGAGACAATCACACCATTGCTCACTGCCCCTGTCAAATTTCTGGTGAGAGTTTTGTATCTGAAAAAAAGACAACAAAAGTGGCATACCAAATGTTGACTGATACGAATCCTAACTGTTTGATAAAATGTTTTTTTGAATCTTCAGAAACTGAATCCCAAGATACTGAGGTGGTAGAAACGCAACCCCCAGCAGAAGAAAGTTTTGTCCCAGGTCCTCTCCCAAAATCTGATCACAGTGCAAGGCCAAAGATACCCAGCTATCCCCTGCACAGGAGACCAGCTGGTGGAATGTCCCGACCTCTGCCATCCCCAGGTAAAACATAAATGAATAACTTTCATATTGTGTTTGTGTTGAGGATGATTTATGTATTAACAGTTTTTTAAACACACAATTTTTAAGCTTGGTTATTTCTGTTTTCCTTTTAGGTGTAATCCAGACAAAACCCCACCACATTCTGACCATAAGTGATCTGGAGGAAACGCGAAGAGTTCGCCGTCACAGCCCACACTCACACTCTCAGACATCAGGTCTAAGAGCTTGCATGTCCCCTCCTCCTCTAGGTCCTCTAACAGGACCAATAACCCTCCGTGCTGGCAAATCCTCCCTGCCGACCTCCCCACTGTTTCCACTCGGTGGCTCTGACAACCTGATGAATTGTCCGTCATCCCGCCAAGTAGGAGGAAGAAACGCTTCCTCGGCCCGTTGCCCTGGGAATACATTAACACAATCATCATTCTTTCCTCAGTCTCCCTGGCAGGACAGCGCAGCCTCTGTAAGTCTGCCATACTCTTCATCCATGCAACATTTACCCAGAAATCGATTGTCGTTTGATCTGAACCAGTCAGACTCTATTGAGGTCCCACACAACTTCTTAGCATCGCCAGAGCCTGAAGATGCTTCCCCTGCGAATGGTACATCACCCCATGGTGACTTAAATAAACAGAGAGATGATGAAGAGTTTCCCTACAGTTCATTCCACAAGAATCCCAGCATGACTTTGGGTGAGGAGATGCGGACAGAGCTCGAGATTGAAGAAACACTCCTGAATGAAGGAGTGGCAATGAACTGCGGGGGGCAGATAGTGGTGGAAGGTGATGATCAAGAGGAATTTTGGGGAAGAACCCAAGAGGTACATAAAAGGAAGACCCTGGTTGTCAATGTTCCACGATCTGCTACGTCAGCCAGGGAAGACTTGGGCAACACATCCTCTGATGATGACATGGAGCACTATTTTGATTTTTCACGAACAATAGTCAGCTGCCCAGCATCGAAGGATCGGTCCAAATCTCCCGCTTCTCCTTCTTCCCGTCCCATGGCTCAGCTGGACGGGATAGATGATGGTACAGAGAGTGATGCAAGTATAGCAACCACTGACGATGCTCAGAAGATTGATGGGTCTAGTAAAAATCAGAAACAAAACAAGAACCTAAAAAGTAAAAATGCTCCTGACTCAGAATCTGCAAACAATGCACAAGCCCCTGACACACTGTCTGATGATAGAAAAACAGAGTCGTCTTCAGTCACCATCTCAGTTGCTGTTAAAGGTGCTTGTGACAGCACACCCCTGAATCCACCTAAACCCTGTGATGCTAGTCGAAGCTCTGACACTCCTTCTGTAGATCATGAAGCCATCCTTTGTACTCCAATTTGTGATACTCTTCCTAACGTACTCACTAAGGTGCCTGACACATCATATTCAGATGAGTTATCGGTAGGTTCCAGTATAGGCTTGACCTCTGAAACACCTCTTGTTCTTGAGAGATGTGATGGCAGTCCACGTTTCACCGAGCTGCTTCCTGTACTACAGGATGACACAACTCTTGAAACCCAACAGTCTGAAACTTGTAAGGCCCTGAACTCAGAGCCTGAAAGTTGTAACTTTGCATCATCGACTGAGGAATCCACTGTGGTGATGAACCACTTGACATCTAATGTGATTGAGCCTTCATTAGCAGATTCTGCTGATAATACACAAGACTCCCTGCTAGGTCTGCTTCAGCCTTCCCCTTTAATGTCTACAGATGTACAAAACCCCTCGCAATGCCTTGTTGACTCCCTCCAGATGTATTCTTGTTTACCAGGTTTCAGTCAGCCTCCTCTTACGAGTATTACACTTCAGCCAGTAACAGCTGCGCAAGAATCAGCAACTTTCCCATCTTTGGATGCTTTGTCTACTAAACTGACTACTCTCACTCCTGTTGGAGATGTGTCACAAACACAGATACATTTTGCCCCTCTAAATGATCCAGTGTTACCAGCTACAGTAGGCACTTGCCCCCCAACAGGATCTTCCAATGTTTCGGTGCCTCTGTACTCCACACAAGCACAGCCATTCGGTTCTGCAGCTGTCTCCATCGTTTCTTCCTCTGCTTCAGTGTCGTCTCTTTCTGGACTGTCCACGCACTGCTCAGCTGCTTCAACTCCATTACAAACCACCTCAGCCCCTGTGATATTAAATGGTTACAGCTCATCATCTTTGCAAAAGGAAGCCACATCCGGTCACACAATCTCCATCAACTTTTCCACACCCAGACCAGCTATGGAACCGCAACAGCCATCATTACCCCAGGCTTTACCTGGTCATGCCATCCTCACTGTTAAGGAGGTGGGAGGTCCAAATGTGGATCCTACACCACATGTGCTGTTGGTGAATCGCCTTGGGCAGATCTTTGTGAAAAATCCAGAAAGCAACACCTTTCAGCTGCCCACTCCCAGCTCCCCTTCCTATAATTGTGTCACTCAGATTGCCAGCCTTTTACAGAGCAATGCACTTTCAGCCACACTGGCAGCAGCTGGTAATGCCACAGCTCCTCCAGCAGGGATTAACATTACTCCAGCAGCCCCAGTGGCAGTCACACCTGCAGCTCAGAATCCAGCTACTGTTACACAGCTGCTCACCCAAAATAACAACAGTGCCGTGGCATCAGTTAATGTGAAAAAGGTGAGGAAAAACTCTAAAACACCAAAAGATGAGACGGCCCCAGAGTTGAAAAAACCAAAGAAAAAAAAAGATTCTAATTCATCGAGAAAGTCCAAGTCATCCAAGACCGCGGGTCAGCCTTTACCGCCACCTGAAAACCTTCCATTGACTCCTGCTGAAAGTGCCCAAGCAATTATCAATCAAGCAATGGCGAGTAATTACACCCCCAAGTGGAGTGGGCTTCGAACAATGAGCCCATCCTCATTGGTTTTGCCTCCCGGCCTTTTAATTGAATCAGAACCTCCAGTGGCACTTTGCTCTCCATCACCAACACCAGCTCCTGCACCTCGTCCTCGCACCCATGTTCGCATGAAGAGAGTGTCATCGCTTTCAGACCGCATTGTCACAAAGAAGTCTAAAGTTGACTTCCTACAACCAGAGACCATCATTGAAGATGAGGAGCATCGGAAAGCAACATTTCCAAGTGTCCCCAGCAGGGCCTCGGGAGTTCGCATCAAAACCCCTACAGTGAAAGGAGTCCTGAACCTGGACGATTTAAGAGAGAAGCACATAAGTGATTCAGACAGCTCTGGGTAAGTTTTTACTCCAGAAAGAAAAAAGCAGTCC
>JAPMNP010720315.1:0-14691 GCA_029874935.1 Atherina boyeri | reverse complement strand
AAGAGGTGGTGGCCTTGAAAATGGGACATGTTAGAACTGAACCAGCCCGCAGGGTGCCCTGAAATGTAATTGATAAGGAAACAACTTCCCCTTCATCCCAGTCTCATCACAGAGGTTTGACAGTAATTCTGATGGAACTGTTGTCATGTGGTGTGTTCACAAATAAATTGCTCACGCAGGGATGTACAGATGGACGTAAAAATAAATTTAATCAATTCTTACTAGTACTTTTATTGGTTTATGTTGTATTTTAGATAACTGCAGCTCTACTCAATTTCCGAGGTTAATAAAATGTTGTTTTCCTGAGTAATGTCTTAAGACCTGTCAGCCGACACACTCCTGTGTCACCACCCATAGGGGAGATACTGTGCACCCTCGGCCAATGGATCCCACCCAAAGTCCAAAACGCAAATATGCTCGGGGCTTCAAGAATTCTCCCAGGTCACCCAAGCATTCAGCATTGTGGGTCAGAGGTCAGCTTCGGCCTTCATTGTGAGAGCCGCCGGTATCGGGGGTGGCAATACAGAGATTTTGTATTGGAGCTGTGACCAATTTCCCACTTTCAATGAAAGATGAACAGCGTAGAGAAAATTTCTTCATAGCTGTCAAGTAATAGAAAAAGCAGCAGAGAATTAGGTGGAAGACAAAAATTTAAAATTACTTTAAAAAAGTTTTTGTTCACTTATATATTTGTGTGCGATAGTTGTTTAGTGATTACAAGTCATACGCTGTTTTGGGAAATTAGTTCATATTTATGTTGTGTTGATGGATAAATAAACATGAAGGAGTGTTCCTTTGTTGTAGATTAAGTGAAAATTTCACCAATGGTAGTAGTGTTTATGTGCTTTCCCACTAAATTTTCAGCATTTCTATAACTAACCATTGCTCTGTCTGTCTGCAGTTCATCTTTCCCCCAATTTCTCCTTATTTTTTTCTTTGTTTTGACGTGTCTTGAAAATAGATGTAGAGAGCGTTACATCTAATTATTCCGAACACATCAGACTAATGGTTTTAGGACTCCTCTTTGATGTGTGATAAGGGGTATTTGTATTGGCCAGTATGTAAAAATGTCCTAAACTGGCCATCTTTTATTTACTCTTATTTCATGCTACAATTGGCCAGCTGTGCAAGAGGTGGAAAAAGGAGTTGGTGGGGTATTATTGTTATGTTTTTCTTGTTTTCATTTAATTGATATCTTGTTCTGACAGGCTATTGCTTGGCTTGTACTTTAAGTCTGGCAAAGTACTGTACTTTCTTTGGTAGATTGTAGCTTTGTTATTTTAAAAAAAAAATATTTTTTTGCTACAGCTCTTATATTTAATATCAATCACTACCATCTTCACCTTTACTGCCACCTACTCTCAAAAGAGCACACCTAGTAGGAGACTCGGCATCCTGGTTTTACTTCTTCCTAACCCTTTTGACCTCTAAGATGAGATGAGATCTGTCTGCTTGACCCCATCTCATCACCATTACCTGTGGGTGCTGTGAGAAAAGGTAATGTTTTGTAGTAATTGTCTATGGAAAAGCAGTTGGTGGAGATGAAAAGGATGTTTTTTTTCCTCCCTTTTTTCTTTTTTCTTCAAGTCCTCAACTGTGTCTCTTTCTTGTTAGCTGATATTAGATAGGATCAGCTAGCTGCCTGCATTCCAGGTAGGCTGAACCCACAAGAGAGGAATGCATGGTCCCTCTCAGGCTGCATTCAGACTGACAACAGAAAACCGATAGGCGCTGCTGTGGTTTAGACTTGTTGCAACATCGAGGAGATGAAATGTGCATCACTAAGCAAACACTGAGATGCATATTTGCTAGGTAAATAGCTAAATGGTACACCTTCATGTCATTTACCAAAGCTGTGTCCTGCAGGGTAGGAAAATCCAAGTAAGTCTGAAATCTAGTGGAAATGTGTCCAGCTGTAGCTGTAAAGCCGAGCAGCCATTATGAAATTTACTTTTTAACAATAGTTTTTAAGATCTTTTTTTTTTTTAATCAGATTTTATTTTTAAAAAATGCAAGGGTCCAAAGGTCCAAGGGCATGCAAAAATGGCTTATTTTTCTTGATCTTCTAAAGAAGATCAAGAAAAGAATGTTTGCATATTTGATGGCAGGTTTGACTGAGCAAGCAATCTGATGACCTTTTCAGCTCTCAAAAGAGATTATTATTTTTGACATGATTAGTATTTCAAAGATACTAATACTGTCACAAAAGACATGATTAGTATCTTTCACAACTTTCTGTCCTCCTTAACCCCTTAAAACAGGATGCAACTTTGACATGTTTGTCTTTTTAATGCCTCATGTGACATGAGCATGTTTGCATGACATCCCTGTATATCTTTTTGAAAACATGATTTTTGTTTGAGAGGCTGACAATAGGGTTTTAGCGTCTACTGACAATTCGGCAAAGTTGTCGTCTATGTGGTTAATTTAAATGCTGTCTTTTTACCATCTTGAGTATTTTCTTTTTCTTCACAGTTTGTGCCCCTGCTTCCCCCTCATTGAAATGAATATGGCCACTGTTTTGTCACACAGGCTATACATCAATGTCAGTTTTTCTGTAGGTTCCTGATGTTGCTTTTTGGGGGGCCTTGTTTTTAAAGCATTTTATTATCCATGTAGCTCTGATGTCTGGTCACCCACAGCTTTAAACCAAAGAAATAATCACACAATACAATAAGGAGAATGACTTGCGCTATGTCTCTTAAGATCAAAGAGGCTGGTGTTGTTCAAAGATTGGGGGCATTGATGGCTTTTTATGGCTGCGTCTGTGTGGACATAGCAGTCTAGCAGCAGACAGCACTGAATCAGAGGATATGAGGGGTAGAGAATGGGGCAAGTGTGGACTGGGTATTGGAACGAGTACTGGTGGTTGTAAACTGCTCTGTTTCTCATTGTGTTTCCTGTTTTGCTGGAGAGACGCCATTACTGCCTCTCTGTTAATTACTCCCTAACCCCCACCTCTGGGGATGTTCGGCTGCAGATCCCCGCCTTCTCCCCTCCTCTCTCCTGCTTTGCTAATGATAGGTCGCAATATCAGTGATAAAACTTACACTTTGTAGGAAGACTCTCTACTAGATATGGCCACAAAGGGATAAACGAGGTCCGTCACCATGCATATCAGACAATTGTTGTCGGGAATGTTCACTTACTAAGCTAACTGTAGCTTGGTAATGTCAGTAAAGCCCCTATTTCTAGTATTGGGTTGCCATGGTTTTAGATGAGAAGATTAACCCACCACAGGGTTTTTTTTGTTGTTCCCAGCTTGATGCAAAACTTTTTAATCCTAGCAAGGGAATATAATGCCAAATAATTCTACACAGAGTGGCACTTTAGCTATAGGCTGTAATACGTGTGAGTGCTGTTCAGTGTACATGTAATAGCTGTTTTCTATACTTTCAGAAGTAGCTATTGGCTTTAATGAAATTTGACTGTTAACCCTGGTATCAATAATACAGTAGTTGATAATGACATTAAAATGCTTGTTAAAGTATAGTTTTTAGTGGAAACCGTGACTATTCCTTTTAAGATGCATTCAAAATTATTCTAATTGAAAGTAAAATTTTACCTTTTTAAAAATGTAGTAGTTGTATGTGTGATTATAGTTATTCCATTCTCAGTTATGGATGTGAGCCTTAAAAATCTGTGCTGGTTAAGGAATGATTTTTGGGAGCCAGCCAGTTTCATTACAAGTCCCTGGTGAAAACTGTGTAGTTCTAGGCACAGGCTTTATGGGGAAGTCTGCATCAGAGAAACCTGACACCCTTCTTGCCCTCATTCTTAATGTTTGAGAGGAGGCCTCTTGGACCCCTGGATTAAAGGCAGAAACGCCCCTCTTCATTGGTCACATGGACCCCTGAGGCCTCAGGGCTGTTGCTATGGAAAAAGAGTGTGTCTTTGGATGGGGAGGGGGCTCACCATAATGACATTGCTCTGATGTCTGTAAGACAGAGACACTGAAATATCATGGATCCAACTGACTAGGATTTTCACAGAAAGTGTATGGCTTTTATAGACCACTGAAAGAGGCCCACACTTAGCCTATAGTGATGCCATCATTAGCTTATTAGTGTAATAGCTTTGCTTTATGGCCAGATGTTCAAAAGAAGTCAGCTTAATTGCTAATCCTTAGAACACATTTGTTATGTTTGTTAAAGTTGGAGTAAGCATATTGGAAGCTGATTGTAGACCTGTTGCACATGATGAAAAACAGTATATTCTTTTGCGAGGGTCTGGAAGGGTCTCCATATAAAAAGATATGAATTTGAAAATCAATATCTTGAAATCCAACATGAATAGTTAAATATATCATGCTGAAAGCATTTTAATCACCAGAAGATGAATTAGTTTTTGCAAATATATTAAAGTCTGTAAATGGTGAAAATGTAGTGATATTTTCTTTATTTCTTAGACATAAAACGCCCATCTTATAATCTGGAAATTAATTTTTCTTGAGTATTAAATTGCTGTGTTATTTACTGCTTGCTTGTTGATCAACTAATAGTTTCAGTTTTATAAAGCATGTGTTTGAGATGTGTTTACTCCAAAAACTTGTGGCAGAATAAAGAACAAACTAAATCCAATTTTAGTCCATGTGTTGATGCCATGTTGTTTATTTTTTTTAACAACTTGCAATATATGTTCAGTGTAGACATTTAACTGTCAAAAATAGCTGTCTATAGTACTCAAGATATATTATGTAGAACATTTGGAAGTATTTATTAGTTTAACCTTCTTGACTTTGTTTTTCTTTCCAGGTAAATTTGAAGAGAAGGAGGACCGGGTTCCCAAATTGGAGCAGCTGAACTCGCTCGGCTTTATGTGCAGCCTGAACCTTGTTCTGAACAAGAAGGATCTGATCAAAATGGAGCTTCTGCTGCTGGAGACTTTTGGCTGGAATCTGTGTATGCCCACACCCGCCCACTTTATTGACTACTACCTGCATGCCGCAGTGCAGGAGGGTGACCTTTACAACGGCTGGCCCCTGTCTTCTCTGTCCAAGACCAAGGCTTTCATGGAGAAATACACTCACTACTTCTTGGAAGTCTCACTGCAGGGTGAGTTCAGAGGTGGGATGGTGAATTGATCTTCAATTTGTCATTTCACAACTGTCTGGTGTAAATTTATTAGCATGGTGTGTATGTGTAATCAAACTTCATTGAACTGTTTTCTTCTTGTAGATCATGCCTTCCTGAGTTTCAGACCATCCCAGGTTGCAGCTGCATGTGTGGCAGCATCTCGTATCTGCCTTCAGATTTCCCCAAGCTGGACAACTGCTTTACATCTGCTAACAGGCTACACCTGGGACCACCTCACCCAGTGCATTGAACTCATGCTGCTGTAAGGACAAACCAACAAACACACAAAAGTTTAGCAGAGAGAGAATCAAAGATCTAGCAGACAGTGATGCTTGTAGTTGCTCCTCAGTTGTAAGACTGGAAGTCAAGGTACATGGGATTGAACCAGGAGTCTGGTGCTTTGATGAAATACAGAATGTATGTGCACATGCGTGTAGGTGCACTAACCATCACTTTTCTTCTTTCCAAAGTTACGCAAGTACTGTATATGCGGTGTCACATTACAGATATGAATCAAGTTACACATGCTTATCAACATGTGTGAATCACACAGAGATTAAACAGGATGTCTTTATTTCATCACTGATCGGTTAAAGGGTGAATTGACAGTTGCTGTTGAAGCACCATAACTATCACCAATTAGTATCACCACCTCATGGCAATATATTGTTAATACAATAACCAGTAAATTTTCGACAAAATGTTGGGGACCATTGTTTTAGTTCAGATATGTCTATGAATTTCAGCCATATTGTGTAAGGGGATTTTTGTCACCTGGACAAGAAAGTAGTGGAGTAATGCTACAGTGAATGAAGTCCTCTGTCTGGTTGCAATGATTGAGGATTTTTAGATTACTGTTAGAATCAGTAGCGGCTTACTACATTCTGTGTATCTTTTGACAAAGCCAGTCTGTCTTGCAGCTGATAGCCAAGCAGCTGGTTATTTTAACTGTTATTATTATTATTATTATTATTAAGATGCCAATTTTTATACATGGTGAGTGGCAATGTGTGCTCGTTTGTTAAGTTGTTTACATATGGTTAGATTGATTGAGTGGGAGTCAAGTGTTTTTGGCACAGCCATTTTTCTTTGTATTGATCTTTTAATCAAGCATTGGCATGCTTCACAATCTGCACTCACTACTAAACAATATTGCTTTCTTACATGATGTATTTTACATGTTTTGTTTTGATATTGACAGAGCTCATGACAACGATGTGAAGGAGGCCAATAAAACCAAATCTACTCCTCCACACCGGCCCTCCTCTCTGCAGTCCCAACCCCAGACTTCTCACCTCTCTCCAGTGTCAAGCATCCAGAGAGCAGCCTCCTCCTCCTCCAGTTCTTCAACACCACAGTTGATCTTTCAACCAGACGGCTACCAACATCTTTCCCAGCATTCCCCATCCCTATCCCAGCTGCAAGTACTTGCTGACTCCCAGGCTTTGGGCCCTGTGGTGAGTATGTCTCAGGACTTCCTTCAGAGCCACCGAATGGGTCTACTAACAGGAGCTCCCTCCATCACTCCTGGAGGAGCGTTCTCTTCCTACTCGAACCTTGCCTCGAGTCTCCAACCGGGGGCTCGCGGGTTGCCTCTCCAGGGCCCGATCTCTGTGCAGATGGCCCTTGCTGGAGAACCACGACATTGTCTGAGCATGGCATACAGTGGGGGCTACTTGGGGACACATCACACATTTACAGCTGGCTGCTTTGATAGGTGACGCCAGGAGACGGAGAGGGAACACAAACCCCTTCGGGAGTCCACTGCAATGCTTCCGTCCCAATTCCCCACCCCGAAATATCCATTTGCAGACCTCCTCTCTCTCTCCGTCGCCACTGCAACACCTTCAGTTTGTCCAGCTCCCCCGTCCCTCTCACAGAGACGCCTCAAACGCAAACAGAGGTCCAAAGGCAAGACAGACCCAGTGGAAGTCATCACACTGACGTGACACATGTTCCACTGCCTCATGTGAAATACTGAGGCACTGCAGAGATGTTACTGCTATTTTCTGAACTGGGTTTATAAATCTGTCTTATTATATGTGACTGTCATCACTGTGAATGAGATGAAAGCAGCAGTGTGATCTAACACCCACCTCATTCAGTGCCTGTTCTCAGTTGTGTGTCATAGCTGATCCAATTTTAGAAGTGCACAGAACATATCTGAATAGAAACAGAAAGTATCTGTGATAAGCATATTTTGCTGCTTAACATCTTTTTTTCTTTTCATTTTTAATCCCCCAAAAATTAACACATTGGTGGGGAAATTTGGCCAGTAATGTTTTTTTCGTTTAGCTGTCACTTAAATTTTTTTTTAGAGTAAATAGGAGTTTGTTACTGACTTGGCAGGACACAAAAGACTGCATATGTCATTGGAATGTTTTGTTGTGTCTTGAAATTCTGCAAATATTTGATGTGAAGAGCTGAGGGGCTCCTCTGGGAATTCCTTGCAACACAAAACCTCTTAGGAGACCAAGAATTCATTGTTTTGTGCACAGCAGGTGAAGTCCGCAGCTCAAACAGGTCGACATCACTCAGATCTTTTTCCTTCTCTCTCATCATATTTCTCTTCCATCTCCAAAGTCGAGTTTTGTAGGAATGCCTTCACTCATGCAGGTGGAAATCTGGCTCTCCTACAACTTTACATACTAAAGTTCTAATTTTTCCAGCACCATTCAAAGAAATAAACACAAACAGATGTGACTGGACCAGCATGGTGAAGGAGATGTGGACATTGGTTGTGTGTTGTACATATGAATTGCTGCTGCCTTCTTAAAAACTGTTGGTTCTGTGTCTGTGTTAATGACCCAAATGTTTACATGAACCACTTTCAGGGACTTTATCAAGATTACTTGAATATGATGCCATTGAAACATGCCATAGCTTTTATTTATGACAAGTTTTTGTTCTTGTGTGGTTATTCAATTTATTTTAATATAGCATAGCTTTTTATACCAACCTAGGAATCCACCATCAATTAAGTGTAGTTTTCTTTGTACCTGTTCAAACTCTATATTCAGGCTCAGGTTTTAAGGCTGAAGCTAGCAGCCTTCCACTCATTATTCTGTTCTATTGTGCTTTAAAGTGGATGCTAATGCAGCATCTGTGGAGCTGTTATAATCTCCATCTTCATCACTGGACCCTACTCTATGTACAACTCGGTAATAGAATTCATGAAACCTTTTGGCTATGTAGTGGAACAAACCCACAGTCATCGGCTTCACAAATAAACATCTGCAGACAGTCATCCGTAATTGCTTCCCAGATTTCTAAAGCTACAATCCCCAATCTTTAACTTCCTGTTAAAGTATAAACACATGCAAATCCCCAGTGGTGATCACAAGGGTTGCCCACAGGTCATCATCAGGTCATACTGTAAATGTGTTAAACCCAAAGTTTTTTGGGAATTGTAAACTAAATTAAGGCTCCCATTATGGATTAATTTCTTGGCTCTTACCCAATTCTGAGATTCCAACTTGATGTGAAACTTTCCCTTTTATCTTTTAGTATTTGGAAAGTGCAAACGGTTACTTTGCTGTCATAGATGGCATATAGATGCAATTTGAGTGCAAAGCAACAGCTTGTTTTGGAGGAAATAAAAACTTTGTAATCTGCTTTTATTTTCTTAAAATTGCCTGTATTTAAATGTGGCTTTAAAGATTAATCTGTTCTGTTCTGGACTCTGGACATCCTGACATGTCCATGCCTTGTCCACATCAGTTATCAGGCTTTACATGGAGATCACAAGATGGATGCTTAGAGATAGATTGCACAATGTAAAGCCAAGTCTCACATCAATATGATTACAAATTGCCAAACTGATACAGCCAGAGATGTCTGTTTTCCACTACTGAGGACAAGTATATGCTCTACAGTGAAATTAATTATACTATGCCTTTTGTTTTTCTAACTTTGTGTACCATTTGTTTTATATTTTCTACATTCCTATTGCTCTCATTATATTTTAGTTTGATTTGTTTTTTACATGATGGATGCTGTTGGTGTGAACTAGTTTTTATATTACTTTTTAAAGAGTTTGCTCTTTTCCTCACAATTCACGAGCAACTTTTCATTGAGGTGTCAAAGGTGCAATAAGTTGTTTTTTCTGTTTAAACTGACCACAGCCATCACTGTCTTGTGTGTACCACTGGTTCATCTTTTGTAACTTATTATTTTATTTTTTTATTGTGTGATATGACTTGATCTCCTTTAGAGGGCCGTGTGCTCTGAATACAATGAGTATGTTGCATATTGCAGCCACACACTGAGTAATAGCTATAACTGAATGCTTTTGTCTTTTAGCTAGTTTTACTTTTCATTTCTTGACCATGAAAGGTGCAGATGCCTCTCACACCAAACGATGCTTGTGATAGTGATGAAATGACACCACAAACTTTAATTTTATTTTTTTATTCTTTTTTAACAAACTGTAGTCTTGGTTTATGTGACACTGAATGATAGTGTCTTATGAAGTGTGCGGAAAAAAAATAAACACACGTGAGCTAAGTTTCTGAGAGGTGTGTTTTATTTATTTTGAGGAAGCTTGAGTGAAGTTCCTGCAGCTTTTGGAGACATGATGCTTTCTACTGCATTGTTCCTGTTTGTTTAAAGGGAAGACTACATCTTATCTCCTGCAGGCTTTACACAAAGACCTTCAGTTCAGATTACATGCTGTGAAGCCAACAGACCGTTCATCCAACCTGCCTTGAATCAAACTAAAGCAAGTACAGTTTATGTGAAGCCAATTATTCAAGTTGCTTTTATGATGATTGAATCACTTGATTAATTTTTCCCTTTTTAAAAATTTTAATTAACCTTTTATGGAGAACTCCACATTTTTCTTCACTGTTACTACTTCATAGCTTTGTTTCTCAGAGGGATAGTCAGACTTTATCCACCTCTGACTAGCCAACTTTATGTCTAGGGTTAGATCTCAGACGAATGATTTAATCTGTCCCTCTTGTACTTGTAACCATGGGTGAAATGATAAAATCATGAGCTGTACCACTTATGTGACCTCTGACAGGGTTATTATTCAACTTTTATGAAAGATACTCTGCTTCTCATCTGCTCCTTAATTCCGCCTCCACAGCCCAGTCAGAGCGTTCTGTGTCGTAGAGGGCTTCGCTCTATTCAGCAGTCTAACACGCAACACATTATACTCTAGTATAACGCTAACAAATAGGCCAACCTCCCCTTCGTGGACACAGAATGATCCCATAGAAACTACTGAGCTGAAGCTTTGTTCCCTACAACATAGTGGACTGTTTACAGTGACATGCATAAGTTTAAAAGCCTTTGTTTACAAGTTGGAGAGGTGTTCTGCTCTTTTCTTTCTTCCTATAGCCTTCTCTGCTTTGTGTGCCAGTGTTTTTTTATTTTCGAAATAGTTGATATCAACCATTTTTGTAAAGATAGCTTAATCTTTATCTTTATGCTGCTTGCTCTGTCACTCAATGGAAATTTTAGACCAGGGTGCCCAAATTTGCACATCACTGTGTTTTATTATAGGATTTTGCAAATCTGGAGCCCAGTCTGCCTGACACATCTGATAATATCAACTTGCAGATAATTGATCAGACTTAAAATACTGAAGAGACTGAGGGGCATTTCTCAGGTTTCCAGTGTTCAGTGGCCCATCTGTAAGGTTGGAGGTGCTCCAGGCCATCCTGCTGTAAGCTTTTGTATTCAGAGGTAAAGATTCAGGCCGCTGGTTTTCTTTGAATACGTCCTCAAGGAAGAATTTGGAAAAGGACAGCATGGGGGTGCAGAGAGGACTGCTAACCTTATGTCACCACAGGTGCTTGTAACCCACAGTGCAGGACACAATCAGCATTATAACAGAGGTTATTTTGAATTACATTTAACCCATCGCTGGATGTATTTTCTTGGTGATACTTGGTTTTAGCAATTATTCACTATGTTGATATAACAAAGGCCTTCAGGTAGCAGCTGCTCTATCTGCTCCTCATTTTGAGTCTTTGATAAAGTGCCATTGCAGAAGATTCATCACCCTTAGCTTCCCCCCCATTATTTGTTGCAGTGCAACCTGTCATTCAAGAGATTTCTTTTATGATGGCTCTACATAAAATAGCTCAAATTAATTGAGTATAATTAAAGGGGCAAAAGCCCTTTTCTAAACCATGATCTCCTGCAGCTAGTTTGTATCGTCAGATAGGTTAACCTGTGTTTAATGAAAGTGTCAAATGATTATGCACGTAACTGTTGTGAAAAGCTCCAGCGTGAAACACCTCAAAACAAGTAGCACTCCGAAAACTGAGTGTTGCCTAGAGTAATATTAAATCCAGCTTTTCAAAATGGAATGTGTAGGACACTACAATAAATCTGCAATGAAAAGACACTTGTGGTAAAAAAAAGGAAACACAACTAACTTTGCATGTTTTCATCATATTGATCTCATTAACATTAAAACAGTTTGTTCATAAGCCAGAGTTTGGTTAGATGTTTCTGCAGATATTTTGTAAAAATGTATTTTGTCATGGGAGATGAAATAACCTTTTCATTTTATTTAGTGCATGTAATTTAAAGGCAAACTCCTTTTAAACTGTTTTTTTTTGTTTTTCTTTGATGGAGGAAGGCGCCTCTCTGTGGCAACTTTTGAGAAATGCACCTTTTTTAGATTTTTTTTAGTTTTAGTTAATTAACCATCTTTTGGCCTTTTGTTACCCCTCTTTTTGCAATTTTTAGAATAAAAAAAAATGTTGCCAGTATTAAATCCAACTGGGCATTTTTTTAAAAGAAAAAAAAAGATCTCAGTTTCAGCATTTGATATTTTGTCATTTGCAATCTACAGTTTACACTTTACACAGTGTCCCAGCTTTTCTGGAAACTTCTCAGAATGAGGATGACCTAAATCAGTTCCTCAAGTGCCACCGTACTGCAGTTTTTAGATGCACCCCTGCTCCGACACATCTGATACAAATGAAATGAATCCAAAAGCTTCTTGTAAAGTTCGACACAATGACCCATTCATTTGAGTTAGGTGTGTTGAAGCAGGGAAGCATCTGAACTCTGCAGGACAGTGTGCCTTGGAGGTCAGAGTTTGACATTCCTTGACCTTAAGATTCAGCACCTCAAATACTTTCAGTCTGCTAAGGTGTCTGGCAACAGACTTTCTGAGTTGCATACATGCACCCCCACACTGATGAAATCATGATGGCATGTGTAGAGGTGGATGAGAAAAGAAGTTAGGAATTATTGTTCAGAAAGCACTGCAAAGTCTGTCTAAATATTTATTTGCTTTTTTTTCAAATACACAATGACAGATATGTTTACAATCTTTTTTCACAGATGTATTTACCTACTTTACATTTACAGCTTTTCTTCTTTTAACCCACCTGTACAGATTTATTCGTAGGTTCCATTCATGGCAATGAATAAAGCACCATTTCAGAAAATGCTGATTTCAAGTAATCATGATAGAAAAATCTGACACAGTTGAATATCACAACCAGGAAAGGAAAAAGACTAACAGAAACCCTTTTACAAGCCTCTCATTATAGGAACTAAAGATGACTAAAGATGTATTTAAATGAGTTATATTTTTTCATTTTTGTCCGTGTGTTCCAATATTTTAGAAAATATTGGGTCTGATTATGGACTATTAAGTATGTTTTCAGTACTTTTTTCAAAAAATGTTTTAGAAAATATTTTTATGTATTTTTTGTTTCAAATTATTAACTTGTCAGTAAATGTGCCACAGCAGAAACATCATACCCGAAAAGAAAAACCCTAATTACTAAACCTCAATTACATTTTGAGCATCAATAACTGACTGATTTAAACTAATTGAACCAAAACAATACAGGACATAGATATTTACAGATATCATATTCTGTAAAACCGATGAATAAGAGGAACATTTGTTTATCGACATATAAAGCTCCTGGAACACCCTTACACTTTAATCAGAAACTGGATGGATATACTATGTGTACAAATTTTACCCCAAAAAAGTGTTTTAACATAATATGAGTGTATTCAAAACAGAATTAACCTTGGTTATCATTTGGAAAACAGAATTTATCTGAGTGTTTTTTGTTGGATCAAACTTTCTCCTTATTACAGCTGAACACAAATTATACCTCACAAAATGTTATCGGACCACTTCTGCAAAAAGATGAATCCAACCAGATTCAGGGGTTGATGCCAAAAGACGTTCCTCTTCCATCTCAGGTCAGATGGTCACAGTATTCCTCCTGCTTCAGTAACGGTAGCAAGCACTGTCGTTCTTTACCACAGAGGCATGTTGAGTCTCGCAGCATTAGATCCTCTTGTTAACTCTCTTGAAAGTCACACCCTTCTCTCCTGAAGTTACACAAGTCTACACAATACAGAAAAAGATAAATCATGGGATCATAAAACGAGCCACATTCATCTAATCAAGTAAGCAGATCATTTGAGAGCTGATCATAAAATGATTACTCTTACCATAACCAGCTTGTCATCAATGATCTCTGCTGTGAAAAGGTACTGAGGAAACTTTATTGAAATCTTCCCGACTTCCATAACTACGGGAGCCTAAGAGTCACATATTTAAGGATGTTAAATATCAAGGAAAATGTACACTTTTGTTTTTAAGTGCTTGTTAGCTCACCTTGAATTTGGTGCCTGTCATTGTTTGCAGCTCACATTCCTCGCCAACAGTGAACTTATTGGACCAGCTCCAGTTTGGGATGGTTTGTGTCCAGGTGAAGTCATTCCCCTCCTGCACCACCTCTGTCACCACTTTGTAGTCAGTCTTTGCACTGGAGAGTCCTGTGACAGAGAAGGCAAAGTCCCAAATAAACGAAGGTGTAATCACATTTGTCCATAAGTTACTTATATAATCAATGAAATAATATCAATACCAATGACTTCCAAAAATTCCTCATAGCCCTCTTGACTCTCAAGCTCATATTTCCCAGTGAACGCCATGATGCTAAAAGAGAAGTGATGAAATAAGGAAGGAGTTTATGACTCAGAGAGGAGTGGCTTCTTACCTCTCATCTCCTCTCTCACATACTTCACCATGTGACGTCCCCACATACTGTATGTGTGGAAAATGTTAGTGGTGTTTCTCCAACTCTCAACAGCATGTCTGGCTCATGTCAGAATCTGGTTTTTCAAGCACCTCTGTGATGTGACTGAGACTTAGTTTGCGAGTTGGAGCAGGTTGTAAAACATTCAAGGCATAAAATGCCAGTGTCAAGCATCTTTTTTTTTTAAATCAGAGAACATGAAACTTGTTTTGCTCTTTTTGGTTTGCTTTGTGGGGTTTGGTGCTGGTGGTGGCCTTCACATGCAAAGATAACATTATTAAGTAGTTTATGTTTAGATTTTTGGTGTTTCCTCTTAAGAACTGCCAGATGAAATGAATGAAACGGAACTGAAAATGAAGCATTCCTTATAAACGTGCCAACACAGTCTTGTATAGAGTGGAAACAGAAATTGTGTGCAGTTATGATTTGGAGCAAGTAATATCAAAGCACTTTCTCAGAGCACGATTGATTAAGATTGTTGCATCCTTACATGATCAGAAAACAATAAAGAAAATCATAGCTTGATTTAGCTATCCATATGTAAAAATACTGTGCTTTCATTTATCATCTGCCCC
>JAPMNP010720308.1:0-11847 GCA_029874935.1 Atherina boyeri | reverse complement strand
AGCAGAGGCAGTGTGAGAAATGAGCAGGGATTTTCAGGCCAAGAAAATGTCTCTTTTGAATCATTTTGAGACACCTACATAAGAGCAGTGCATACTTTTTACTTGACCTTTCAGTTTTCGAGCATAACTTTTCTGTGGCTATTTTGAGTCACAGCTGAGAAGATGGGAAGAGGTCGTGTTTACCACTATTCCGTCTTTTTTTAACAACACTTTGTATTCTATTGGAATATGGTGGCCCTGTGCTGTACCCTACATTTCCCTGCTTGACTTGTTGAGGTAGTATCAGCTGTTTGATGCAGGCAAGAGTATCTCCCTGATTTTTAGATGTTTTTCCAGTGTAATCTCTTGTGTTGTGTATATCTGATGGTAAGACAGGATTGCAATGGTAACTTTATCTTTTTTAATGTAATCTCTTACTCTTCGCTACTTCCTCTACCAACACAACATAAAAGGCCGCCGCCTGATATAAAATACAACACAACAACTTGGCCTATAGTTGCCCAAGCAATCTTTCTCCTTCCCTTTATCGCTTTATCTTTATTTTTTTCTGGGTTTCACTTTCCAACAATTGAGGAAAAACAACCTCTCATGTCCTCTCTGGGTTTGATGTGTGTTTTTACTTCCGTTTTGATTTTTCCCAGCATTTTTTTTCTGATTTTCATCTGTTTCTGAAGATTGAGGAAGCTCTGTGATGTTGACTAAACTAATACTCTGCCCCGCATCAGCTAAATCTCTTATTTTGTGCACCCCCCCCTCCCCCAATTTCTGTCACTCCGGGAGACAAATGTGCATCTCTGAGTTCCCTCTCCCTGTGCCCACTGGCTCCCTGAAACTCAGTTCCTTTCTCCTTTGAAGTACTGCGTGCAGAATGGAGATTCTTTGCATGGTAAATTCGCCTAGTTGCCCGCAGCGTATCCATTACACAAGTTTAAAGAATGCTTCGGAGTCGTTTTGGAAGGGCCCTTTTTTNTTTTCCTCACTTCTCAACCAATTTCTCTGTGTTTTGAACTTTGGTAGTCATGAGCCATGTAATCTGTAAATTGAGCCCTTTCTTCCAAGCCTGCGCTCCACCATCGAGCAGCGTTTGATGTGCAATTATTTTGCTCATTACATGTTAATTTTATTGTTATAGTTTGCAAATGTTTCTCGGGGTCATGATGTTAAAAGTTTCTGAAGAAGAAAAGAAGCGAGAGAATTGGCAAGTCGAGCACACGTGCACGAGAGCTCATTTCAGTTGCTGGAGCTGGCTATCTCTCTGCTCACTTTCAAGCCTTTTAGAAACTACCTGCTGGGTGGTTTGAATAGCTAAAGAGAAGTTGATCTGGGATTTAGTGTGGAAAAGGGATCCAAGGCCCTTTATTTGCTGTAAAAGGTTGAAAAAATGGAGATTTGTCGTGTTTGTTAGAACGGTACCATAATCTCTTCCACAGAGAAATCTTAGCTGTATGGGTATTGTGCATCCTGTTTATTTAGCCTTTTGTGCCTATTCTCTCTTTTAACACATCTTGACAACCTGGTGTGATTATGCATGTTTCCTGACACATAAAGTCTGTCCTCTATCACAAATACTGGATTTTAGTGGGTTGCTAATTTCATGTAGAAAGAGGATCAACACATTAATTATGTTTGGCCTGTGAACAAACCATTTGTTGGAGCTGGTAAATGTCATTGTTAGAGCTTGGCAGTGCAAGGCTGAGCATCATATAACCATGCTGCTAGGTGTTAAATGTAATGTCACTGAATAATGCTGACATACTCGTTTAATTTTATTTCAGAATTGCTTCTAAATCCAATAATGGACACAAGATTGGCTTTTACTTTTTAAAATGTCACTTTATAATAAGCAAAATATTTTGGTAAATTACAGTATTGCTTTACCCATGTCGGTTTAGATAAAGACAGTTGGTTTAGCTTTAATACCATTTATGTTTGATCCAGTAACCGGAACTCAAACACATTTCTAATTAGCATTCAGCTGTGGGACAGAAAAACTAACATACGTGCCCAAATTGTTTGTACACTCTCCTTTTCATCTGAGTTAGAGATAGCGCTTTATTTTCTTTCTTTTGCCCCTCTTTCATTTTTTCCCTGTCTAATGGCAAAGGAAAATTCTGTTTGACTGTGTTCTTTAATACCATCAGTGTTAAATAAACTTTGTTGACAACAATAGCTTCTGGCAAAGCGCCTCAACAAACAAAGGGGAGCCAACAGGTTCAAAGGCAATGCATCACTCTGCTTCTGACTCTTCATTATTCATCCCACTGTCTTTACCTTTCATTCCTCATTCTCCTCTACGTGTGTGTGTGTTTCTTTGCGGCTCTTTGTCTGTTAAACTGCTACATGCTTTGGATACTGAGGCTTATTAGCTGTTCAGTTTAATTAAAAAAGGCCATTCATATGAAAATGGGAGTCCGATAGTGATTGCTGTCCCCAGCAGCTTCCTCCTGTTACTTTTAATTAGACACCCTCGTGATTGACATCAAGCCCACTGGCAGCTGAAGCCTTGCATGTGTGTGAGAGAAAATGTGTGTACATTTATTAGCATGAACTTTTTTGCTTCTTTAGTTGTGCAGGCATTTTTCCCCTCTTTTTTTGAACACAAATACATACATAGATGTGCAGAAATACCAGCTCTAAGGTCAT
The DNA here is from genome assembly GCA_029874935.1 of Atherina boyeri. Classification (NCBI taxonomy): domain Eukaryota; kingdom Metazoa; phylum Chordata; class Actinopteri; order Atheriniformes; family Atherinidae; genus Atherina; species Atherina boyeri. The sequence goes on along the minus strand of JAPMNP010720308.1, from coordinate 9,204 downwards.
TAAAGCATTACAGCGGGGATACTGGACATCAAAGTTCGCTTTGTCGTCATGAGGTAATTATCTGCACAGTAGCACAGAGCCCGGCTGCCCACCTTGTCACTCACGTCTTGCAGGTCATGTTGAACAATGAACAATAACCTTGTGATTATGAACAGGGTGTGCAGTGAAACTGTGCTCACTCATGCCAGCACCACCCGCCATGCTGATGGAAAAGGTGATGAGCTACTTTTCTCTTTCTGTTTGTCCCCTCTTTCTTTCTTCGCTCCTCTGCACTCTCCTTCTGTCGTTGAAGGGAAGTGTCTCTCTTTATCTGTTTTCAGTGCACGCTCCAGCTCTCGCTACCTTATTATTATACTGTCAGCGGCACGTGCCCGGCTGATAGATGTTCCTCTCAACTGTTTACTACAAGCAGATGATTTAACTAAGGCTCTCTGTTCAACTTGACCTCTCCTCTTTTCTTCTCCTAAAACAAGATGACTTCATTTGTTGTTTACGACAACTCTATTTTATAGAGGGAAGTGGACGAATAAGCTATATGGTTGATAGTTGTGTTTTTAGATGAACGTGTGTGTGTGTGTTTGTGTGTGTCTCTGCTGTTAGATTGGAAATTGAAGTCCATGCATGCACATTTTTTCCCCCTCACATTGTAGGGCAAATGGCATGCAGTGACTTTTTTGCAGGTTTTATTTCCAAATACAACAGCTTGTGTGCTGGAGTGCACCAATACCTTCAATGGTTCCAGCTCACTGTAGCCCATGGCGGCCTGTTTCATGTTAAGGGTTTAGTAAGGCCCACCTCTGCACAGACTACAGTCTCCAGCACAAATGGCCCGTCAGAAGTCACTGCTCGGTAAAGTTGTTTTGCCTTCCCCGTGTTTTGTTTTGATTTGCCTGACGTTTGGGAATGATTTCAGAGAAAGGCCTGATGGCGGCATGTATATCAGAACAAAACGTGCACGATGGATTTGGTAATTGTCCCAATTACTGTCTTTCTTGTGAGTTTGTCAGCCACACGGAGGGTTGAATTTCATGGTGGGTCAGGACAGCCTGCTTCTAACATGATATGAGTGTGTAGACAGTCACCATTAGGGGGCACTTCAAGTTAAAAACATAAATGGAAATGAAAAACTAAGTGGCAAGATGGAATGCTTTTGATTGTGATTTGGTGTTGATTTTGTTTTTTCTTCACCAATCATTGGGATCTTTCAATTATTGGGATCGTGTTTGAAATCAGAATTTAAGTTTCATTACGAGGTTGATTATTTCTATTCCTCTGTGAAGGAAATATCCCTAAAAGTTGTTTCATTTTACTTCAGAACAGTGCCATTTCAAGGTTCACAAGCTTCCCTGTTGCGTTACTCTGTTACATAGTGTTCTCTCCTTCCTCGCAGACAGATTAAATCACTTGTGTTACTCGGAAATGATCCAAGCAATAAGGCAGGATGGAGCTCGTACAAAAGAGCTTAACATGGTTTGAAAGAGCAAGGCAGAGAGCGAGATGGTGGGGAGTGTGTTGATGTAACATATCATTGTGGTGACTCTCCTGAGTTAACACCATTATCTAACCAGTGCGAGAGTCCAGCTGCCTGCCTGAGCCGCCGAGGTGAGTTACCTGGGCTGACTTACCTGGCCTCCCAATGCCCCCCAGGATACAGTGTTTCAGCCAGGCCCCGTGTCCTCTCCTCTCCACAGCACTTAGCAGTGATTAACCCCGGATTCGACCAGCCCACCTGCCATCTGACTACCATTACAGCCCTTCTTATCTGCCTCTCCATCTCTCTACAAAAGGGCCTGGACTAGGCTGGGGGATTGGGCAGGAGAAGGCTGCCTGCACTGTTTAATAATAAATCATTAGCTAAATACTTTTGTCCATTTGTGTCGTGTTACATGTACTTCAGTTTTCTGCTCTGTCTCTGTCCATCACCCCCCTCCCACCTCTCTTTCCTTGTGTTTTTGTCACCGCTGCTGCCTCCTGCCACCATTCATCCTCAGCTGCTGCCAGCGTCTGTCTTCCAGACTTCTCCTTCTTGTTGAGTTTTTTCTCAACTCTATCATTTAAACTCCTGATTATTAAACTCAGCTCATGTGACTTTTTAATAAAAGGAAAATAATTGATAATTTGCTTTCTTGTAAATCGGCACACAATTGTTTGTATCTTATGCTTTGACCGGGTGGGGGAGTTGTGCAACCTTCGAAATCTCAGTCTAAACTCAAAATCAATTTTCCACCTTGGGTTGATAATTTCATTATACTGAATAGTAATCCAAGCAGACATGCTGCTTATCGTATTTGTGCCTGTTTTCTCCGAATTTTTCATTTTGAATGGCACCAGCTGAATTGGCCTGTTTAAGTTAATACTGTGTCAAAATCATCCATTCAGACGTATCCCATATAATATTTATGCTCCACTTTCTCCAGTTGAGTTCCCTGCACAAGCACAGCACAGAGGGCAACACACACACACACACATTTGCTTGACACGGCATAGGCAATCTGGACAGCGAGGAGGAGATAAGTCTTCTTGTTCATCTAACTTGTATAAAGTGATTATGGACATACTGAGCCCTCCATATTTAGACTTCTTGACGCCCCCTCCTTAGTCACCCCCCCGGTCGGACTGTTGTAATCTAATTTTCCGCTGACAGAGGCCATGGAGATCCTTGGGTCACGGTGCGAGTCCCTCCTGCCCACCCCTGTTCACCCTACCCTGCATCCTCACGGTCTAACTAAGAAGTCGCCATGGAGCAGACAGCACACATTAGATCTGTCTACCACGACGTCAGCCAGCCCAACCGATCCATAACCCCGTACCGCCTTGGCTAATCAGAGTGAGATTAGAGGGAAAAAATGGAAGAAAAGAATTACATTTATCCTTCTATCCACTTTTTGTTGTCCCTATCACTCCTCTGCACCTTACGATACCTGTCAGAGTGAAAGATGAACTGCGTGTTGCATATAATTTCCAACCCGTCAGAGATGATTTGAGGATAAAAAGCGAAGCAACAGAGTGAAAGGGAGCCTGCTGTGTCACGGCTGAGTCAGGAGGCCACACCTGGAGAGGTCTTGCTCCTTGTTGAACTTTAGTGTGTGTCTGGTGTGACCCTCCCACAGCTTTACAATACATCACTCTGCCTGCCAGCAGTTTCCTGAGGCTTTCACTACTTCTGTTATCGACAGTATTTTTATGCCATAAGCACAGTTTTGTCACCGAACAACAGATGGGTTATTGAACTTGGTTTACCGGTTAAAAGATTTTATCTAAGTCATTAGCCTGTAACAGTAAAACATCCATGTTAATATCTGCAGTGCACAATTCAGCCAGGTGCGGCTTTGCCAATTTCAGACAAGTCTGAGATTTAGTTTTTTTAGTATTTCAGTGTTTTTTGACCCAATTTTAAATCTGTTGTTTTTTTTTTTCCTGAATTCAGCGCCTTCTGTTCTAGTCCTCCCTCTTTCTCTCTCAGCCTCTCTCCCTCCCTCTCTCCTCCCGGCTGTAGCATAGCTAGTAGCTGATAGGCATCTCCTCTGGAGTCTGCTGCAGTCTGCTCCGGCTTCAGACAAAGTGCCTCCATCAGACCACTGAGGCTCCCTGGGAACGTACCAGCAGACCCCCTGGCCCCACCAGCAGTCTGCATGTGTGTGTGTGTGTGTGTGTGTGTGTGTGTGTCGCTGTGGCTGTGTGCATATACAGTATATGTATATGAGTGTGTATGTGTGTGTGTGAATATATAACAAGGGCTTGGACTGGAACCTTTGTGTTTTAGACCCAGTATTGTAAATGGCTTTTGCAAACTTTGAGATGTGGAGATGTGCTGCATTCACGATATGTAGGCCACTGCATGAATTTCTGCTTCATTTGCTGTGAAACGGGGCATCGTGCTGTTACTGTTTATTGTATAAGTTTGATTTCATTCAGTTGTGTTGGAGTTTATGTGATGGGGCCATATCAAGTCTGACAGTTTCTTGGAGCCTTGAGAGACTGAAGCACAGTCATGCAAAAGCACACATGCGCACGCAGTACGTACAGCACACACTTTACAAGTCCCGCTCTCCTCTCCAATCTGCATTTGGCATCAGGGCACTTGGGAACGCTTGACTTTTTGACTTTCATCCTAACTAGAAAGAGTGGGACCAAATGGACAAAAAGGGGGGAAAAAAATAGGAAATCAGAAGAAGTGCTTTTATCAGGGGCCCAGTGTTCAGAGGCCGACACACACACGTACTGTCAGACACACACATGCACATACTCTTCCTGTACCTGACCCCCATGTGACCCCTCCCCTCCATAAGTTTCCAACATTTAGAAATGTAGTCATGGAGGCTGTTCTCCAACTGGATAATACTCATGTGTGTGTGCGTGTCCGTGCATTCCTCTTTGGCTATCGTCCCCATCACTTGACAAGAATTATATAATTGCAGTCTGTGATCTCATTTTCCTCAAAGAGCATTTTGAAGTTTCTTTCCTCTTTTGTGCTTTTCGTTTCCTCTGTCTCCCACTTGTTTTAATGCCGTTCTCCAGCTCATTAGCTCTCCGCTCACTTTTCTTTCTTTTTTTGTGGAAACTTTGACTGGTTTAGTGAATAAATTCTGTTTCTTTTTTATAATCATAAACACTTCTGAAGCTGATTCCATTCATCTTTTACTCACTCATTAACGGTGACAAAAGAAAACTCAGCTAAGATATTTTAATAATTCTTCAATACAAAAACCCCTGAAAATACAGTATATGATAAATGTCTTTAATGTGTTTCACTGCTGTTAACTATATTATTTTTTAAGGAAAAACTAAAGTAGTTTTAGACTAACTGCACCATTTTTAATTATTTTGTAATTGATGTAATACTTCTATAGTTTTGAAAAAGTATTTAACTTAATTATGTGTGTTATTATCAATGATATAAAATCGAAGGATTGTCATCTTTTCGGTCTTTAGATTTACTTCTTATTTTTCTTTTTGTGGATTCAGTCACTTTCATAAAATCAGTTCCTTTCAGAAGTCTAAATGCTTCTTTTCCTGCCCTTAGTAAAGTAGTTGTATTCTCAAGTTACCCCAGCCATAGACACTTAACATTCACATCTCATTTCATTCTTCAGCCGCAGTCCACTTCATAGTCAATAGAGGGCAGAAGTGATCTGTAAAGGTTTGTCTGTATGTGAGGGGAAACAGAGACATACACGACTTGTGTGTGTGTGCAGCTCTGAGTGGGGATGTGTGTTCATCCGCCTGTGTATTTTCATGTTTGCTTGTTTATTTCTTCAATGAACATCTTTATAACACTGATCCAGCAGTTTCCATTCTGTTAATGGTTGTGTTTCGACAACCATTAACTCGATTGTATTAACCCACAAGTGTAGTAGCAATAAATGTGAAGAATACCAAGGCTATAAGGTATTATGATTTGAATGATTTTTCCACTTTCAGAGATCATAAGAAAAGAAAATGAATGATATGATGCTTATGGAGATGTATCCAAATGCATTTCCCAGCTGAATTTGACTGATTTTAAATTGACATCATGCAGAAACTTTGCCATGTGTCTTGCACAGTGTTTTTTCCGCTGACACTCTGCATTTACAAGCTATGCTGCTTCATGTAATTTACCCTTCTGTCTCCACATTATTACTTTGTTTCTATTTACAGTTCCAGGACAAACAAAACTGCTTTCTTTCTGCTTTCATATATTAAATAGCATCAAATGTTTGGAAGAGTTAAAACCTGTTCTCACCCCCACCTCTAGTGGTTTAGTGGCTTTATTGTCACATAGTCCTTATCTCTGGTTGACACCTCTGGAAACGTCCCAGGAGAGGGACAGATTTGCTGCAGGATTAAACTAATTTACCAGATGATTGAATGTGAGTCCAAAGCCACTCTATTGGAAAAAAATGCAAAAGCGATTCATGGCCACCCCTCTGGTAGACATGATCCATGACTGAGTTGGCTCTCATTCTTTTTATTTATTCACAATTATGACTGTGTGTTTATACATAAAGATGCAGTATGTTTCAGTTGAATTAATTAAATATTCCAGTATATTTTATGTAGCTCAAAAGCGTTTGGTATAAATTGATAGTGGTTTGAAAAGTTATTTTAATGTCAAGGTTTTGGAGATGCTGGTTTAAAGAAGGCAGCTTTGACACCATCTTTGGATTTGCAGCATTAACAGAAGACATGAATCATCATCAGGATATAGAGCAGATGGAGACAGGGAGAGATGGCTTTGGGACTGACAGTTAAGGAGAAGGAGGCTTCTCCATAAGACTCATGAGGACAAACATCTTTTCAGCTCTTGTACGGCTTGAAAGCTCTGCATTTTGTTCACGTTCTTCGTGATCTCCCAAATATGTAAAAATACAGCAACATTTTCAGTGTGTCCAAACCAATTTGTGCCCAAGGGATGTTTCTTAATTGGAACACATTCAAGAGAACACTTACACGCTCCCGAGAGGTGTACAAAATATTACATTAATTAACATGCAAAGCAGTCACAATTTGCACGTACACACCCTCACACTGCAAGCACGCAAAAAGATTGCAGCGACAGCACAAAACAGACCAAAAGGAAATAAGGGCAAAGAATAGGAAGGAAATTTGCTCGAAAATTTAGCTGTAAGCCTGCTGAAGATCTTATTACATAGGCCGAAGATAGAGATCTCAGCTGGAATAATACTTAGCACATGCTGCCCTTTTAATTAAGCAGTAATATCTGCAGAGAGGGGTGGAGAGCAAAATCTCCCTGTTTCTGTCTTCAACATCCTCATTCGCTCACTTTCATATCACAGTTCCCCATCTTTACCCTCTGCTCCCCGCTCTCCCAATAATCTTCTATGAAAGGGATGGGCCAAGGTGTAGGATGGGGGAGGAACAAGGGGGGGTGGGGCACTCCTCTGTAAAGTTAGTGTCTTCTTTGAGGCCTTACACGTGTTTCTGTGTTTCTGCCTCACTGGAGCTGTCTTAGCACCCCGCCAGTTGCCCAAGGGCTCTCACTTTGAGGTGCCTTAAATATACATGCGTGTGTGTTGCGGTGCATGTGTTCACCATGAGTTAGTTAGCAACATCTCTAAAGCTGGTGGGTGGTACATGGGCACCTTTCTACCAGAGCGCTAGCACAGAGGCTCGGCCCCGACGTGCCCTCGGGCTACGATACCGCATGCGAGTGTTGGATATGAACCAGTTGTCTAAACAGGGTCAAACCAGTCTGGTGGGGTCTGAATATCAGGATCTCTCACCATGGGGCAGCTGTCGTGGCGTCAAGACCCCGGGCATGATTAAGTTTAGTCGCCAATGTGTTTTGATGTCAAATTCAACAATATTAAAGTTTTCTTTGTTTAACCTCTCATGATCACAGGAACTTTCTTCTGTTATGGCTTTTGAAGTATTTGAAGAAAAGTGATACAGTGTCATAATAGTAATTTAACACATTGATAGTAATTACAGTAGGTGAGCTGAATGCTGGCTTGTTATACTGCATTGCTGTTCTTAGGTATAAATCCTTTAATCCTCTGAGTATGCTATTTAATCTAGTGGCTGGGTGACGCCTCTGTGCACTTCCAATTGTATGACATGTAGCACATAAAGCCTTTATTCAGATGTGTTAACCATTGCGCTGTGCTCCATACAAGTGCAAATCGAGTTAACGCGCTCTGTTCGCCTGTGTCTACACACTCTGCGCCTGTGTCATTACTCTACTGGCAACAGAGCTGATTCTGTAATTCTGCACACACACTCTGCACACAGAGGAGCTCCAAAAGGCCACATGTTAATCAGCTGTGAGTAAAACTTGCAGCAGAGAAAAAACAACAGATCAGCTCAATTAACACAAAAAAGAAAGTGGTTTCCACACACGCAGTCACACACACTGCCTTAGCCATTGCACCTGCAGCCGAAGGGGCATTGTTCCAGCAACCCCCTCCTCCTCCTCTCTCTTTCTCTCTCTCCTGGTTTCTCTCTCCCTCTCTCTCTGGAGGAAAGCTGTTTTGTGACTGCTCTTTTCTCTCGTCTTTGGGCCTTGGCCTTTCCATGGAGCACCCCTCCTTTCTCCCTTTTCCCTGGGTCGCCACTTTCTTTCGAAGGTGCAGGGCACCCCTCGCCTGCCCTACTGCAAACACAGCTGACAGAGGGCTGCTCACGTGCCGCTCCACAGGGCCCCAAAATCCCTTTGAGTGTGTGTACAAGTGTGCGAGTGTTAAAGAGAAATTGGGGGTTTGTGTGTTCAAGGAGGATCCACGCTATTCATTCTATTTGTCTTGATGCTGCGGATGTCTGGCCAATTTCAGTTGTCTGGTTGGATTGTTTGCTAAAACAATTGTCTAATATAATTTTACTCTCTAAGATGAGTTGCATTGTGCTTCTGAATGTACATTTAGTAAAAGCAGGTCTGCTCTGCCACTGCCATCATATCCTTTAACTTTGAGAAATTGTGTTACACAGTTATTGGCTCAGCAATTGCAAAACTTGTGTGTTTCTGTTTCAGTTTTGATAAAACTCTCACAGATACTGAATAATGTGAAATGGAGAAAATGACTAAATGAGCGATATCGGGAGTTTATTATTGACCTGTTCATTCTTAGAAAGAATGTTTGGTCTCTCCTCCTCTTGGAAAATCATTCTGTCCTTGGCTCTAATGCCGTTTTGCATTGCTCTCCTCTTTGGCTCCCTGTCCCATTTGTCACTGCAGCCCGTATTGCTCATTCTCACTGATCATCCTATCACAGCGCTATTTTTCATATTTCTCATATCCGTTCCCCTTATCTCTCCTCCAGCGCCTGGGCCAGACACGCAAAGCTAATACAGGCTCCCAATACGTGTACAGAATTCAGTAAGCAAAGATTACGGCAGTGTGAAAATACGTATAGATTTCATATGTTATTCTGTGTTTGCTTGTAATAGGATTGAGCTTATCCAATTTCCAATAACTCAGTAGATAACATGAAAGTAAACACTGTTGATCAATGGGGAAGTGGAGTTCTGAGCAGGACCTCAAACATTACTCAGGACACAAATTAGAAGAGTGGTGGTGTTGTTATAATTATATGCAACGTTAGTTATTATCTGACCACTTGAGGATCAATTTGTGCATCAATTTTTTTTAATTCACTGATAAAAGCAGACACAGATTTTATTAGATTGTGTTAAATGTGTGTGTGTGTGTGTGTGTGTGTGTGTGTGTGTGTGTGTGTGTGTGTGTGTGTGTGTGTGTGTGTGTGT
>JAPMNP010720296.1:0-10315 GCA_029874935.1 Atherina boyeri | reverse complement strand
TGAACATAATTTTTTAATGTCTTGTAACATATCAGCACCATTTAATGATAACTCAAAATAAAGATGATACATAATTTCTTACATATGGCTCATTTAACTACCAGGTGTAACAGAGCATTAACTGAGCCACTGCAATAACAAATATTTTTTAAAATGTCTTCTCACTTTGGCCTGTGTCAGTCATGTCAGACTGGATTCATTAAGCTGATATTAACTGATTCTTGCATAGAAAAGAGTTTTGATCATACAGAGACAATGTACGGTATATATTGGTATTCAAATTACAATCACACCCACTTCGTTCAATGTGTGCCAATCTTGTCTGCCTCTTAATATTTCCCATCATCTTAAGCACTGCTTTTGCTGACTACCTCAGCTGTGAGACAATACTACAATCCCTTTTTCAATTTCCAGCCCTTTCTTCTCTCACTTGAGCTCATTTCCTCAAGCTCCATTTTGACCTTGTCCGTTTTATCTTTTACCTTCTTTTCTGCCTCCCTTCATCTTTACATCACATTCTCCCCGACATCCTTCTTGCTGCCTATCTCCGTCTACCTCTCATTTAAGTTTTCTTTCATGACTTACCAACGGGAGAAAGTGTGCATTATCAAATTTCATGGATAACGTGATAGCCAAATTTGTAAACCCACTAGATTCGTCAAATTCAGGCAGCACATTATGCTCCCCTGCTAAGATTGGGAGTTAATGCTTGATGGCCCTAATGCTGAACTGATTTGTACAGGCAGCATTATCTTCACTGTTTGTTCTGTGACTTCACGCTCGGCGCCCTCTACTCAGAGATGAGTTTCTCTTGTTTTCTAGGAGCTGAGATGAGTTTTTCCTCAGACATGATTAGGGGGGACCCGACATCCAGATAACCTCCCAGAGACAAATCTTTGGAAATAAATTGTGCTTTTGAGAAGAGCAGAAAACTCTAACTACAGCTATGGCATTTCTGCAATTCTCTACGAAGTGGTTCGATCAGACATGCTCACATCACATGACAAGTGATGATTTTTTTTCTATCTATATTGAACAAAAACTAAGTGGAAAATGGCTGGATTCTGTCAACACTAAAAACACTGATTCATATACAAAAGTAGTTTCTAAATCTAATTTTGTGGTTTAACATTTATTTTTTCACATTTTTATTTCAACGGCACAAGATTAGGGATAAATGATTTCATGCCTGCTGAAAAATAACCTAAGCTACAGAGCTTGTATGTACAAAAAAGGAATCTCAATACATTTTCCTTTGCTTTGACTCATTGCCCTGTGAGGTTTAAGCAGTTTATTTAATTCACAACTAAAGACACCTCTGCTGTACTCTGTATTGGGTTTGACTCTCAGCTTTCCACCTGTCCTGCTAAAATTAGGCAGCTATTTTTCTAATTGTGCAACAGTAATGTGTGTGTATGTTTAACAGGGATCATTACAAGTTGGAGAGCTGACCTAATTAACAATAATGGGTTGTTGTAGTTGGGGAGGAACCCGATGAAGGGGGCAGGAGGAGCCAAGATGTTTGGCAGCTTCTCCAAAGATCACTCCACTAAAAGGTTAATGCTTGGCTGCTGATTTTCCTCCACTCTGCAAGCCCTGCTTATTGACCAAGATGTCCTGGCGATGAAGGATAACACGATGAATCCTGATTTAGTTTACCCTTTAAGTCATTCTTTCTAATCAAGAAGTGTCTTCTTTAGTTTTTCAGGAGAAGACTCCAACATTTTAGGCAAATGAGCAAGTGAGTGTGAAATGGGATTTCACTTTAAAATGAAAAACTATCAGACTTGTTCACTTAAGATACTCAAAGCAGTCTGACTTTACACATTGATTAGGAGGTGAGAATAGCTACTGTATATGTAAGGATTGTTCCACATGAATTAAATTTTGTATAACGCAGTATATCTCAGGGGGCTTATGTGGGACCACAGAAGCAATGACCCACACTGATGTAAATTACACCTACCAGCCCTGCACCGCAGCTCCATTCCATCTACACACACTGGATAACTCATGCTTTGTCAAGCTGGAAATTTCCTATTAATTCCACACAAACACGCACAATCCATGAAGGCTTTTTTCCCCCCAGTAAGCATTATATTCATTACATTTAGTTTGGGAGTGGTTCCCCATGTAATCGATTGAATTGTGGATGCCATGAGCATTGCTTTCTAATTTGACTTGAGTAAGTGGGTGACAAATAGTCCAGCCAGAAATCAATGGGGGAGAATTATGTATACACGGAATGAGAAAAGGGGAAGGAACAAAGTCCAAAGCAAATGTCTCCGTAGTCTGACAAAGCATGAAAGTGTACACAGTCTAAGCCATGCAAACACCATGCAGACCAAATCAGTTTCTCAATAAATCCTTCATTTAATCATGGTTACTCTGTACCAGTACAATCAAATAACACAAAACTACAATCATATTCCTATGTACATAACGGATGTAATTCATAATCTTGTAATCCATCATCCTGCTATCAAAAGTGAAATTATAGACTATAACCACATTTCTACCAGTGCTGCTAATCTACCCGTTTTCTAAAAATTATATCTACAGGACATATTTTATTCCCTTAAAAAACTCCAGGTATTTGGAAAAACGGCTTGAGCAAGCTAAATTTTGAAAATATACAATTCAGAAGTCCAAACCCTCCAATCCAAACCCAGTCCAAAATGCTTTCATATCTACTAATCTGCATGTCGATGAAGTCACCATGTTGTCCTGTGGTATTAATCAATAACAACAGTTATAATCAAGCCCTTTCTCTGGGTTGCCAAAGGTTCTGATGCAATTCGTGAGCTTTTCCCCAGTTTGTCTGTTTAATTATAGGAGCTCCTGATGATTGTCAAACTTGCTTTTCTCGATGATGTTGCAGCTGATGTTGTTACTTTCTATCTGGTGGATTCTTGTCTCCTTTTCCCCCATTCTGCTTGCTCCGATGCTGGACAGGACAAGTTAAAAGAAAAAAGAAAAAAAAAAGAAATCCAAACCCCTTTCTTCAGACTTCCCCCCGGAAACTACGCCTCCAGAGTACGCGCAATGCAGAGGGGGAGGGACCAATGCCAACTGTTTTTGATTGACATAGCACCATTCAATCATTTCGGACTGGATGGTTACATGATTGGATGGTGTTTTTCCAGTCCTGTACGCTCATCAGGTGACTTTTTTTTCTTTTTTTGTGATAGAGCATCTACTGTAATTAATTGGTTACAATTGGGTGTTGAAGAGGATTCAAATCTATATTGTAAAAAGTGCTCTAGAAAAACCTTCTGGATTCTGCCTTAAATTCAGGGATGTGGCTGTGAGCGGCACAATCATGCAGGCTCACATTCACTCACACACTGTTAAATATTTAGAACCACCAATAAACCTTACATGTTTTTGGATTGTGGAAGAAACCTTGAGTACCCGCACACAACTTTACACACATTTATGGTATCAATCCCCCATAAAAATGAGCATAACATGAGGTAATTATCAATATGTCAGTTTCTCTGAGTGCAGTGTATGTGATGGGTCTGAAAACAGAACAGAATCTAAAATTGTATAATGACCTTGTTTGATTTCCATTTCCTCTAAACCACATCACAGTGAACATTTCTGCCTAAATGAAGCTGTCTCATTGACTCCTTCCATATCTGTAAAGATGTGGTTAGCCAGAGTGTTAATTTGGCACTGGGCAGCTCCATGTCTGACAGGTTGCTGGAGATAATATGGCTGCTTTCCAGGGAAGAAACTTAACCAGGAATCAGAGGCATGTCATCCAACACGCAGAGCGAAAACAACCTGCAGGAACCTATCGGAGAGCGCCACTTGTGGGACTGTCAAACACATGAGTGTTTGCACACATTTTCAGAAATGTCTGAAAATGTTTCGAACATAAATATAAATGGATGCAGGTGCAAAGAAAACAAGCCTAAACTGGCAGAGAAAAAGATGTGGTTTTATCTCAGGGGATATGGTCAGTGTGTGTGTGTGTATGAGTCCTACCCTCTATTAACCAGTTGATGCCGACTACATCTCCATGGGGGGGGACTAATCAGCTCATCATTCTTAGATTACCACTAACAACCTTAATGCTCCAATGCATACCAGCAGCTGCACTTCTTTGTAGGTACAGAGACACACGCAGAGTAAATATTCTCACCAAAGGGAGTCCTGCTCCTATCTAATAGGGGTCTAGACCGCCTTTCACTAGCATTAACACTCAGCTTGGGGTATAGCTTTTAGTCTAAACTCGTGTCAGCACACACATTTCCCATACAACACTCCGAAGAGAGAGAAAGGCTCGTATCTTCTCGCAAGACAAGAAATGGGGATGTTTTGGCTAAAGTTATGAGAGGGGAAAGGCACAAATGGCATTGATGTGTCATGGTGTGTAATTCTCACATTTGTATATTCAGAATTTGTTATTAGGATAAACTGAATCGAGCTCAATATTTGAGGAGAGCTTTCATATTTGAATTAGCGTCTTTGTGGTGTTTAACGAGTTCAGGTTGCAGATGAAAGGCATCATCATAGGTCAGATTGCAAAAAAATTTGAAACCCATAAAAACAGAGCAGGAAGAAATTCAGTCTTACTGATTAACCCTTTTTCTTGGGAATTATTATCCCAGTCTGCAGTAGTCATCTTCACCATGCCAAGAAAAAGCTCAGCTGTAACACTTAAAGGTGGTATAAATATGCGGCATATTCAGAAAGGAGACAGAGACTGTTTGCAAGTTTTTGAATAAAGCTCGTGCACAAGACCAGCCTCCTTATGTCACAGCTCCCTCCCTGGCCACGCCTTTAAGGGTGCGGTCACGCCTACGTTCTACCCGGGACAGATCAGCAGTTTCCATTTCATGGAATATTGCAAAAATTTTAAAAGAAACATCTTCTATGACATCTTTAAGGAAAGTACAACTTTTTGTAATCATATACCAAAACTTGGTAAATGTGCAGATTAAAATAAAAACTATTTCCACTCGGGCCACAGCCTCTTCTCCCTGCTGCCGTCTAACAACTAACACAGAAAAATTTCAGCCCAAATTCTAATCTTCTTTTCTCTGGCTGCGAGACTGCTGAACTCATTCTGTCACAACAACAGTTTTATTTGTATGACTTCATTAATTCATTAACATATTAGTAACTTAAAGACTGTAATTACATAGTTGCTGATTGTGTAATTTGAAGAGAAGTGAGTCTTAAATCTTGAACATTTTGTTTCTGTAGGCTTTCTTCATGCTGAACAAACAATTCCTTTATTCTGCATCTTCATATGCTGCAACACTCACACCCTAAAAAAAAAAACAGATCAATTACTTGCCTTTTGTTAAGGCTTTCCTTCTTTCTGATATTTCAATGACTGACAATGGGAACAGCAACTACTAATCACACTAATGATCAGTGGTGAGTGTGTTTGTGCGTCTCTTGAATACTGCTGAATATCTTGTTTTTTCCTCAATCAAAAAAATTTGCATTCCTACATTCGTCTTTGTCCGTCACTCCCAGTTTTTTAAAAAACTTTTTTTGTGCCTCGTTTCTCCTTTCTGCGGCGGTCATTCAATCCACATTCAGTGCTTACTGTGGCCTGCTCTGAAGCAGTTGCCTGTGAGCTTCAGCCTCCCAGGATGGCAGAAGAGTGTTCACAAAGAGCCAGTCAGAACAAGACAGCTATCTGCTTCACAGCTTGCAGAGAGCCACATTGCCACCAGCATTGGTCTAGAGGACTCCGTAATGAGCCCCATTCAGCTCCTACAGCCAAGGGATGTGAGCACAGAGGCTGGGAGTGTTAGAGTATTATAAGGCTAGAACAGATAGAAATAGAGAGTGAAGAGAGCAGACATAATGACAATAAGAGGGTATGAAAGAGCTCTGTTGGGTTCATAGCCCAATTCACTTCTGAAAATGGTGTTTTATTTCCCTTTTCAACAGTGAACATGCTTGAAAAAGCCTTTTGGGAATCCCGATCACAGTCTGGACCTCCACTAAAGGTACTGCTGCCCGGGCTGGAAACACTCTGGCCAGCTGTGACCGCCATCCCACTGAGGCCACGGCTCCATCAGTTTGAGTCAAACGGAAAGGCAACAGGGCAAAGACATTGTGTTGGGAAACGGGACTGTCACACATTTCCACACACCAATACAAAAAGAAGAAGACATGCGTAACTACACACACTCAAATCTGATGCTGCACTAAACTAAAGCTAGGTCAAGCAACAGACCAGAGCTCTGGAGCAAAGTCTTAGCTCTTGTAAGTGCATCGACAATATAAGAGCTAAAGCCAGGTCAGCCAGCAAGAGGACCAATGCTCCAAGTAGGATGTAGACAGTGGAAGCGAGGGTCAATGGGTTTAGCTAGCAAGAGGTTAGGGGGGCAAAGTGAGGATTTACAGAATACTGAAAATGACAAGGAGTGGAAATAACAGAGAAACGGGAAAAAGATTAATTATTTATGCCAAAAGCAAACATGTTGATAGCATGTCAGTGAATCTTAAACGTATTCTTAAAAGAGAGAGAAAATTTGTGCAGGGTACTTAGAGGCTGATTTGACTTAGTGTGGATGTGCTGCATGTGGATGGATGTACACTGCAAAAAAGGATTTTCAAGAAAGTAAAAAAGCCTTGTTTCTGGAAATGTTTTCTTATTTTTCGTTTAAAAATAAAAAATGTTCTTGACAAACAAATTTTACACAAGAAAATTAAGCTTATTCTAAGAACATTATCTCTATCCTTTCCTTAATAATATTTACCGACTTACTTTGAGCTTTGTTGACCAGATACAAGGTATGACAACGGTTTGGTTGAAATTCCAGTCCAAGAATAAGATTTTTTTCTCTTACTTAAAGAATAAGGCCACTTACACAGCTTCTCAATTTAAAAGTGCCATATGTAAAATCGATGCATCATCTTTATTTTAAGTTATCATTAAATTGTGCTGATATGTTACAAGACATTAAAAAATGATTTTTATTTGAAATGCTTATATCACTGACAACTGCAATTTAGCCAGGATATTCTCATTTAAAAAACAGATTTGTAGCCCCCAAATGATGTTATTGTTCACATTTTGTTCTGATATTTGATTAAATCTCTCAATCGGGGGGAGGTGGAGGTTTCTAAAGTATCCAGAACTTCTGTGTATATCTTACATATGGTACCTTTAAGAAATAAATCTAATGACACTAAAGTATGATAATGGCTCAAGTTTTACACACGTGGTCTTATTTTAGTAGGCCTATTTTAGTTTGTTCAATCGAGAGAGAAAATATTCAGTTTCAAGAAAATGTGTCCTGTAGTAAGCTTTTTTGGTTTACATGAACATCTAAATTAAGGTGTAAATTCTTAAAGCAAGCAAATAATTCTTGAAATCACTCTGATCAAAAAAGCATAATACAAATTTTAGGTCAAGATTTCCTACATATCAGAATCTATTTCCTTGTAATAAGTCCAGTTTTCGTAAATAAAGTATAACAAATCTTAAAACCAGCTTAATCAAGTAGGCAGGATGCTCATTTTAAGCAAATGTTAAAAAAGCTATTTCTTTGCTTGGAAAAAGCCTAGTTGTCTAGTTATAAGACACACAGAAGTAAGATTTCTTTGACAGTTTTAAGAATTCTAGCCAACCAAATTGGCAGATTTTTTAATTCAAAACAAGAAAATTTGACCCTTTTTTAAGAATATTTGTCTTATTTCAAGCAGTGCTATTTTTGCAGTGTACTTATGCGATGGGCCAAAGTAAAGGGAGAGAGGAGGAAGCAAAAAGCTTAACTAATGGGGTACCAAGAGATACAGAGAGAGGGGAAAGGAGACAGAACATGTAAAGGATGGGGGTGAATTTTCTATCTATCAATTATTAAATCTTGGTTGGAACTTGCATACAGTAAGTCATGCAGATTGACCACAGAGGACTTAATTAATAACACAAATCTTGTTGTTATGCTCTTTAGTTAGGGTAATGTTGCTGCTATAATGTAGTCCAAATAAAAGAGTCTTCATGGCCTGAAGAAATAACATGAACAGCAGGAGCGCAGCTCAGAAAAAATCCGACAGAAAAGTATCCACTAATTAAAAAGTCGAGTGCTGCTGTGATAATAAACATTACAACCGTGACACTGCTTTTCAACTTGAACTCGTGCCATGTGTTTTTGTTGCCTCACGTCACCTGCTTACTCTTGTTACAGAGACAAACAAAATGAAAATGCATTCACATACAAACAGGCCACCAGGATGCACAATATGATCCAACAGTTCTGCTGCAGCACATCAGCTATAACTGAGACAGAAGAGAGGGGGTGGAAGCAGAACCGGGAGAGAGTTGCGCTAGCAAAAAGAAAAGAAAAAAAATCTACAAAAAAAATCTACAAAAATAACCTTTAAAACCTGAACTATGCTAGGAATATAATTCAAATTTTCTGCAAGGGGTGGGGAGGGATTACTGTGCATCTAACTATTCTCCTTTACCCCATGGGGTGCAAGTCAAGGGAGGGAAATGAGGCAGAGAAGCCATATTCAGAACATCTCTAACGCTTTAAGAGGGTAGAACAGAAGCAGAATCGGCTCAGAGAACAAAGCATCAATCAAAAGATGAGGAAGAGCATCTGAAAACTGCAATGAACCAGCATTTGCTTCGGTACCCAGCACACAATGCAGTTTAAGTCGACCAAACCCCTGGGAGTTTTCATTTATTTGTGGATAAGAGTTGACAAAAACAGTTCAGTGAGGTTTTAGTCTGAGTCAAACTCAGACAGGGTTTCACATTGTATCTCAATCTACATAGACAAGCTGCTGCACCTGTGCATACATCACCATGTGTGCAGAAAGTCATTTACTGCAGTAAAAGTGAGTAAAACCACATTTAGAAACTCTCCCGTATCCTTCTATGTGTGTAGGAGAAAGCACAAAGCGACAGAGGGTAGATGACAATGTCCCTCGTCAGACCCTTAGCAGTGTACAAGGGCTGCTTAATGCAGTCACTGGCAGCCGTTGTGGAACAGTACTCCATCTCGCCTCTTTCCTCTTTCTGCCCACTTCATCCTCCGTTCCTGCCATCATTATTGCTACCGCCAGATAGCAATGATGTGGGGGGAAACTGTGGAGTGGTCCCAACATCCCACATCAGCAAGCAGAGAGAGCAAGACAGGCAGAGACGGAGGATGCTGAGGAGGAAAAATCAACACATAGATAGGCGAGGGACCAACTGTTAGCGCTGAGTGCTGGGAGCGAGGGAGCGGCATGGACCGGTGAGGAGATGGGAAGAGAAAAAGGCACAAATGGAAGGGAAAGAGAGGAAAAGAGACTGCAGTCATTATGAGACTGCTGTGTAATAAACTGCATGAAGGAGCATTCAGGGAAACATAATTTTCTATTTCAACACATAGTCTCCATGACGAACAGACAGACAGGAAAGACGCACCACACACACACACCACTATGAACTCTGGGTGACTCATAACCTTATTTATATTTATGAGCATTCATACGCCAGCACACTGCATTGATAGACGAAAGTTTGGTGGAGTCTCCCATCGTGCCCGTCTGGTTGATTAATGGTTTCTGTTGCATAAAGTTGCAAAAGAGGGCAATAGCAGGTTACATATGACGGTGCAATCTGAGCTTTCTGTTGCAAGATGTTATTCACCAAGGTTAGCGTAATTAATTTGAATTTAATCTGAATTATTAGAATTGGAGACAGCTTCAAAGCAACAATAATAAATCTTCATTATTTAAAAAGCTACTTCAACAGCTTTGCTCTCCTCAAAGCTCCATTAGGACACGTTCAGATATTATAAATCATGACCTGAGATCAAGGAGGACAGATTGACTTGTTACAAACTGGAGCGAAATGTCTTGCATGTAAAATTAGA
Organism: Atherina boyeri; assembly: GCA_029874935.1. NCBI lineage: Eukaryota > Metazoa > Chordata > Actinopteri > Atheriniformes > Atherinidae > Atherina > Atherina boyeri. The sequence goes on along the minus strand of JAPMNP010720296.1, from coordinate 464 downwards.
GACCAGCATTCGCGAGGACTGTATAAGCAAATTAAATTAAACGCTTAAAAAAAAAATCATATTAATAAGTCATATCAGGTGTGTTTTGTTGGGGAAAAATAGCAGAAGAGAGTTTTTTGTCTATGTTGAAACGTCATCAGTCAATATGTCTGTGTATAAGCTGGTTTGATATTTGATAAAAGCGCTGTCTACAAGCAATGTTTCAATAAAAGCAGAGAGTCTGACTTGCTTGTGAGGTCACTTTTTTCTTTTTGACAGCAAAAGGAGCCATACTGTATGTAAGATTCTGGCCGAAACTGGTACTGCAATCATGTGAAGCTGTAGTCTACTGTATGTAAGAAATTGCTAAAAAATGACCAAAATAGGTCAACAAAAATATACACAGAATTTCTGGATACTTTAGAACTCTCCACCTCCCCCCGATTGGGAGATTTCATCAAATATCAGCACAAAATGTAAACAAT
>JAPMNP010720288.1:0-11129 GCA_029874935.1 Atherina boyeri | reverse complement strand
CAGGGAAACACAAACAAGAACCCTCCCTTGGTGCTGCTCTAACTCTAGGTTAAGTTATCTCAGCCTCTCTTAAGTCATGGTCCTGGCCTAGGATTGATTCTCCCTTAGAAAAACTAACATATCTAAATAAACTTTTAAAACTTTAAAAATGTTATAAATTGAAAAAAAGAAAAAAAAAAATTGAAAAAAAAAATTTTTTGGCGATCCATTTTTTTCAAACTCGATGCATATCGTCACGTTTTGTATTGCGATATTTCGCCAAACGATATTTCGTCCCATCCCTTATAACAACACATACGTTCCTCAGTTAAGAAAATGGTGACAAATACCTGTCTGATGGAAAAGTGGCGGGTTTTAAAATTCTGCAATATAGTGGTTGCTTGAGTCACTTTGATTTCTTTTTTCTTTTAGAAAACAGTTGTTTGAAATGGCAAAAATTCACTCATGTGGCTCCATCTTGAGTAGCTATTTGCTTCGCTCTCCAGTCAGGATTCCTCCCTTTGCCTCCGAATTGAGGGCTGACCATTGTATACTGCGGGTAAGAATTTGATAACTCATTAGTAAATCAGATATCCCTTAAACCCTTTTAGCATAGAAACATAAAAAGTATCCCCTTAACTTCTAGGTTTTCAGGAGCCTAAATTTGGCCTTGAATCTTTGCATGTAAAATTAATGTTAACAGGAGTCTTTTTGATTTTACATTTCAGATCACTTTCTTTAATAAGACAGAAGAAGTGCAATTTTGTGAGACTAAAACCATATTCAGAGTTTAAACAAGAACAGTGCTGCCATTATTTCTGCTAACAACCAAACTTTGGCCCATTATTGCAGTATGGTCTCTATAATGTTGTATTGTCTCCTTTGTCATTAATGTATTGTTGAGTAAACCTCCCTGTAAGTTACAGTAATATTTCCATGACAGTAATTTACTTCAATATTGAATGTGCCATTGGAAATGTGAACTACAACATAAGGTGTAACTATGTCCGTAAGCATATTTATATAATTTAAAATATGTATATATTATATATATATTTATATAACTTTGCATATAAAAACAACTGTGATTCATTTTACATCTATTTATTTATTTCAGTAAAGGATTAACATCTAAAACCACTGGATCTGCTCCCTCTTTTTTACTTTTGATTGACAACAAACCTTTTGCAATGTATCACTGCTAATATGAAACACATACTGTAGGTACACCTTTGTTTTACTCTATCCCTCCACTGTCTGTGTCACATGCGTACATGCAATTTGCAAATACAGTAGACTGCATAACCATTTTATAATGGGAAGCACATTACTGGGCATCAAAGCTTTTAGTAAGCTGCTTCAACAACAGCAGCTCCTTTATAGGCCTGTCTGCACATTCAAAAGTATTCCCATGGGAGAGAGAGGGTGCAATGCTCCAGAAGGGAGAGGAGGACGACAAATATGGCAGAAAATAGGGGATGCAGAACTGACAGCCAGGAAGGCACAAGAATGCTAGTTGTGCCTTGGAACTGTTCATCTCATTATTTGGCTTTCCACTGAGAAACCAACCCTCTTTGTCCCCTGGCTTGCTACATGTTATAAATTGCCACATCTGCAGCTCATTAGAGAAGATACCAGGTTCTTTGGTTGTGGTGGGTAAGCGGTATGAACAATACTGCATTAACAGCCTATTTTTCTGCTGCTGTACCAACAAATTGTTCACATTACTGACTTCTACTTTCTCTTCAATATAGTGTAATCTCTGCCTGATACTCTTATTATTACTTATACACATTTATGATAATACCTTAAATCAATGTAGCTCACTGTTTTTAAGCAGCTGCACTGATTTTATGTGTTGTATATCAATGCTCAAGTTTGAAATTTGATGTATTTTCAGTATATTTATGATAATCATATTATCCGCTGACTTCGAAAAAACAAGTTTGCACGTATATGAATTCAAAACAGCTTTGGATCTACTGTTTGTAGCAGATGTTAAAAAGCAAAGCATAGAATCTGATGGTATATTTTCTTTTCTTCTTCTTTTAAACAAAAACTGAATAGTGATGACATATTCTGTTCAGCTTAAGTGCACCGCCTCCTACATATTCAAAAACAAAGAGTAAACATTAAATGGAATCTCACAGCCCTTTAGGTGTCATTCAGTTAATGGTATTCAATATATATAATGAATGTTTTTTGTTAAAAACAAAATATCTCCATAAAAAAATGAAGAATTTTGGTTTGCTTCATGATGTTCCAAAATATTGGGAGTTTAATCATAAACATTTTAATCATCAACCCACAATTATACAGCGTGCGCACCATCTGGAAGAGTGTTCATTTTTCATTTTCATGCCTTGAAGGGACTGTCAGACATGCACTGAGATTTCTTCCTCTTCTTCTTCTCATTTTTTTCCACAGGGTGATGTGATACAGCTCCGTGCAGCTTGGAGAAAACAGGCAGAAAGCTTTGGCAAATGAAAACTGACACAAGGTTGAAAAGGAAAAGTCGAAGCAACCTCTGACCCCCCGAGGAAGTTAGCATTAACCCAGCGCTCATATGAAGCTGGGGGGTGCTGCAGACTGTGACATCATGGATTGACAGACAGAGGATGGATAACACTAATATCACAGCAAATGCAAAACCACTCCTTTTCTGTCAGTGACAGCAGGATTACTCAACTGCTGTAAGCCTTTAATACATCCACTCTGATAAATTCACAAGTAGGCAAATGTGGGGCACTCTAGGCGTATCTTGTTTATGTCAGTACGCTCCTTGTTGCAAGTTTTGTCTTGATGATGGGTTTCCACTGTTAATTAATTTCAGTTGTTAGAAACGGTTCTGCAGCTAGGCACATCCATGTTGATTACTTCTCCCTCCGGGTAGTTTCTCTAACTGTGTTACAAATCACTAAAAGGGTGGGGGCCAAGGCCTATGACATCAGGGTAACCTGACACAGCAAGTGTGGCTTTTCATCGGAAATAGATAAACATCTACTGTAGCAGCATTACTACTCTAAGGATGCAGGGAAATGGAACTGGTACCAAAGTTCAGAGCTGAGCGGGAAACGGGCAGGGACTTAGTGTCACTTGCAAAGGGCTGATCTAAACAGGATCTCCCTGGCAACTATCACAGATAAATACATTAAACAAAGTGATCCCAGGCAAGATTTGGAGGGGTGAGGAGAAGATATGGAGCGATACCCAAAGCAGGTACTTCTGGATACCCAGAGGCATACTGTAGCAAAGGAGCAAAACAGTCTTCCTCTTTTAGAAAGAGTTTTGTTGATCTAAATCTTATCAATAACTTAGTGCCTCACACATCCAGACATTTACTCTGGGGTCCAGCATCTTTTAGATTCAGTATATAATTTAAACAGTCTCAATATTGCACATTTAAAAATGCCTTGATCCTTTGTTAGATACATTTTGAGGACATGTGAGAGATGAGGTGGCTGCCATGTTTGGTGTGGCCAATGAATGTAAAAAGATGTGAAGGTCAGTTGTTTCCTCCCAAGTAAACCACCAACTGTTATTTCAGTACATGCATGCAGCACAATTCTGACATAATATGCTTTACACAGAGATACTTCAAAGACAAAATTTCACATTCTGGTTGTATTCCCACACACCCAGGAGCCATATGTTCTTTGTCAGAAGCTCTCGAGTTCTTCTCCTCTCTTCTCCCCTCACTGCGCTGCTGCAAGCCAAACAAACCCTCTCCCTTCGTCCTGACACTTTGCCACAAATCTAACTCCTAGAAATGCTGAGCTGAGGGGAATATAGTGACTAAAATTGTTTAGACATTACTTGCAGTGCACTCGCCCCAGTCTCCAGACTGTAAACACAAACCAGCTGTCCCCGGAGTGTGATACTTATTCACTGATCTAGCCAAAGGCCAACTGGAGGAGAACAAGAGCAGAAAACAGAGGCTAGCACAGCTTTAATGGACTCTCACAGGCAGCTGGAAATAAATATTGATATCCAACTTTGTTTGTGCTGGTAAATGAATAACTGTTATCAGTGTATATCAATCAAACAATATCAATTCATTATTCATTTTTGACCATATGGAAAGAAAATGAGAACTTTCCTGAAGGCTTATCCTGAGCCTCTGCAGATAAGATGATGTCAACAGCAGTGTCATTTCAAGTGAGGAGACATTAGATAATGATTGGGGGAAGGCAGAGAAGGAACCAGTTTCAAAGAATCCACATCTTTCTGTTGCCTCTATCTCCTGGACGCACACATTTTCAGCATAAAATTATAATCAAAGGCAATTGGACAAGAAGACTGTCCAGGGATCTCAGCTTAAGCTGTCACTCTCCCAGGCTGACAGAGCACCACATATATAACACGATCACTACTTTAAAGAGAAAAATGTTGCAATGAACTTGTCCATCACGTTAATGCATCAGTGTACAGTAATTACCACATGCCATCACATATTGCTTCCACTATCTTAAGAAAAACAGAAAAACAGAAATACACACACTCAGGAAAATGTGAACCTGACAAGTCCATCGTATCTGCTTTATCTACAACACAAACATATCTAGATGCTGTGTAATGGTAAAAACAGAAGAACACAGATTACCATGCCATTGGAATATGTGACCCAAAAGAAATTAATTAATACATAAACAGATAAATGACAGCTAAAGATTATGAAAAACAAGGTAACTTAACTCTAATTATTTTCACACTGCAAAATGATAACTCGTTATAATTAGCATGTCGTAAAAGCTGTATGTATGGTTAAACAGATTGTGACCTCCTCTAAGCTATTGTTCCAAAACCAGGTCCTGTCACAATGCAAAACTCCCATAACAGCACTGATGGGTTTTTTTTTTTTGGTGTGCACTAATAATAAAGCAGATGAGCACTCTCCCATAGATGAAGATGCATGCATTATTCATTCATTCACTTTTATCAGATTAGGTTACTTGGATACATGGATCATTATAAGCTGCTCTCTTGCATTATAACCAATGCAAGTGACAGTCTTCAATCTAAGATGACTGGTTAACTGCTTAACAACAACTCTTAGGGAGAGGACTCAGTAGCAATTGTGACAATCAGGATTCATAGCACACCTGTTGATGAATAATTCATTAGGTTGCATGCTTAATGTATAAGTGTGTTTTAAAATGCTTTCTTTTAAACTACTTAAATGTATAACTGGAGGCATCAGACTGGATCTTTTTAAATTTGTTTCTTTGCATGACATGTTGTGTGATCATATGGTTGTCTTTCCTTGTGGCTCATTACTTCATGACGGCTGTGTTGCGGCTCAACCTTCAGCACTGCTATGAGCCTCACTTTCCTAGCAAAATGGCAATGTCCAATTAGTTTAAGTGTAACATCTATTCCTTTCCTTTACCGACCCTAAAAACAGTTCTAGTATCCAATAACCTTTGGAGTACACAGGCTGTGACTTTGCCTTCACCTCAATAAAGCGCTCCATGATTGAATCAAGTGGCTGAGGTCAATAGGACATATGTTCATTTCCCAGGGTCCTCCAGGGTCCCTGCAGGCAAAAAAAATATGCTGAGTGTCTTCGGTGACATTTATTGGATACGAACTAAATTATATGTCTTTTTCCCCTGTTTTTTATCATTTCACTTTTAGGAAAAGGCTTCAGTGCTCCGTGCGTGCTGATGTGTGCGTGGACATGCACGTGCCTGTGTGCATGCTGTCTGTGCTTACACAGTATTTCAACCCTGTGGTCACGCTTCAGGCACCAGCTCATTCTACATCTGTCACTGTCTCTATAACGTCACCTCAATTTTCTGCCAACAAGTTTCACTTCTGTGCCTTGAAGGACAGCCACTTTTTCTTCTCAGTTTTCTGTCCCTGTCTGTCTTTGTCACTACGTTCCTGCTCACATTGCTTTACATCTGTCAGCCTCCAACGCTGTCTTTTGTCAGCCGTCCTCATACTTCTCATCTCTCCCTTACGTCAGTTAAAACACAGCAGCAGTCGGAAAAGTCATGATAGAGTAAATTCATGTAGAATTGACTCATGGCTTTTTAAGTCCTTAATTTTCCACTGTCGCTTTCACGTTTACTCTGTCCATAAGAGATCAAATGACTAATTCTCTGAGGGATTCTTGTCAATTTGCTGCCACATCTCCCCTTCCTGGGTAGCTGACTCAATGAACTCATCATGTTATTTAAAGTGACAAGTTATTCATGAGTACCAATCATCTAAATTCAATGTGACCTGTCAATGTTTATTCTTAGAAAAGGTGCAAATCATAGAAAATTCACTGAAAAAACGAAGGCCATTACATCTTCAGTGCACAGAAAGGGCTGTAGGAACATTTTAATTTGATTTTTTTTTTTCAAATAAACTCAGTTTTTTCGGCTATAGGGGCAATACCATACCATTAAAGTGAGTCAAGCTGTATAAATGAGAAAATTCCGAACATACTTCATAGTAATTAGCGTAATGTTGGATCATGATTGATTTGCAAAAGTAATCAAATTAAATTAGTCCAACACACAAGTTGCAAGGAAGTGAATGGAAATGCTTGTTGTTTTTGTGGTTCTTTTACATCTACATTTTTTTAAAAAGCCCAAGAATTAAACTAATTCAAAATTTCCTGGCCTTTAACTAACAGTCCACAGAATCCATTCATTGACTAGAGATGTTCATCTTATGGCATCCAGGTCTCCCAAGAAAACATGTAATAGGTACAATAGTCCACATGTCCAAGACATAATGTCACAATCTTAAACTCTGAATCATAACTAACTATTCATATAGTGTGAGCAGATTAGAAAATGAAAATAACTGTTGAGAGCATCTCAGAAGGGTCTTAATGCCATTGTGTCCTGGTCTACTGGAGTCGGGTTGGTTTCTCATGCGTTCTACGGTTTTCAGTTCCGATTGAGTCTCTGTCTAGCTTTTTTCCTGAGTAATTCTATACAGGTTTTTCCCCTTGTGTCCTCAGTTATATTTACTTCTAATTCACCTGGTTTCTGTTTATGAATGACCTCACCTGTTCCCTGTATTAATTAGGCCTCTGTCTACCCTTTGGATTCTGTTGCTCATTGACATGTCTTTGTTGTCATCCCTTGTCTTCCTTGTCTGGTTTGGCCTTGTGTTCCTTGCTGTAATCAGTCTTTTTGGTTTCTTGTCGGCGCTTATTTGGAAAGTCATTACAGTGATATCTGGAAGTTGATGGTATCACGTATTGAGAATGAGGGTGAATGTTGAAGAAAAAAATGATCGTGTCAGCTGTCTCTCCATACATCCGTAGAGAAATGAAAGAGATAGTTCCAGTATAATATTTGAGCCTTAATTGTCAAAATGTAACATTTTCCACAGTGGACTGAAGTAGCTGTAACAATTTCCATTATGGAATCATGTGGCTTATGGTGATGCTGGAAAGAAAGTTGGATCATCAAAGACTGTAAGATGCACTGCAACCAATAATATTCGTACAACATTTTCATGAAAATCAGCAGTTGTTGATCAAAGTGGTGCGCCGATCAGCTAAACAACTGTGCTGCAGCTGCATGTTTCTATTCACATAAACAACCTCTTTGCTGCCGTGCAGCATCAGCAAAACAGCTGTCTGCACAATCAGTTTTAACCCAACATGCCACTAATGACCATAAATACAGAGTTGTGTGATCCATGGTTAATATGACCTATAAAGTAAAGACATGAAAGTTACCCACCTGTAACTTCAGAGTAGTTCTTCTTAGTTGCTGATATTAACTGAAAGTCATTTATCATTATCATAATCAGTCACTATCATAATAAACAATAGGCCTAAACGATATGGGAAAAACACTAATTCCTATCTTTCTGACCAATATTGGGAGTTAATCGTTTAAATTCCAGCCTCTGTTCTTTGTTCATGCAGAAATAGAATATGACAGGAATTACATCTGAAGAGATTGGATTTGTAAAGCTGTGGACACTGCAGATTTAAAACCTGGATAGAGTCCAATATTACATAAAAGAATAATCATGCTCCTTTCAGAATTGCTAATTGCAACATTTTAATTTGTGATTTTGATTTAAAAAACATATATCATTCAGCTATAATGGATATGGGTAATAAAAGAGCCATGCCAACTCTAAAAGGCATGTAGCTATATATACTTATTCTACATGTGACAAAAAAAAGAAAACAAAAGTGTGCCTAATGTTCTTTGCAGGCTTTTGGACCACATTTTAGTTCTTAAAATGCAGAAAAGTGATATCTTAAACTGCTTCTATTTCAAGCTCTTTCAAATTGCCATGACAAAATTACATGTTGTAGTGAGAAAACTCTGACATCATATATTATATCTCACTTGATGTGCCAAGAATCTCTCCAAGACTAAATGTCTAAATGAAGCATTTTGAACCGTTAATTCAAAACAAACCTCTCTGAATGACAGAAAGCCTTTGCTTCATCAGATTGAAGCCAGCAATATAATACATCCCAAATCTGCAAATCCATCGATAGAATGGTAAACCTAGTGTAGTAAATAGTATCTACAGCATTATTAAAGTGATATTGTTGTTGAGGTTTTGTGATTAAAAATCTAAAAACCTACTTGTAACCAGTTCTATTTTCAAAGCTTAATTCCAAACATGTATGCAATATTTCATGTTTGAAATAACATAACTGTAATCTGATGGCAAATCGGTGACAGCACATACATGGGTCATATATCAAAGCAAATCTTTCCAAAAGAGTGGTCTGATACCAGTTTGTAACTCTCTAACCTCTTTGGTCAAATTAATCCGCAAGCAATTACAACACTAAACCAAAAACATCATCACCTTTGCAAGAGTAAACAAAGAATTTAATAAATCTATTCACAAGTGAGGTAAATCCTCCTTTTACCACTCCCCAGCTCCTCAGCTCTCTTCACCTCAGCAGATCTTTGCCAAAGGCGGCTCTGTTTTACCATCTAGCCCCAGGGTGACCCATGAATCTGTGCGACCTCTGAGGGATGAAGTAAGGAAACATAATTCATCCGGGCAGCTTCAACAAGTCTTCTCTGTGTTCCCCACGACCTCAAAACCTGGCAGTAAATTTAGTGAACTACAAGTAATAAACTCTTTCCCTAGAGGGCTTAGCTTCTTATGGTAGGACTGCTGATCTAGCATTACCACAATACCATCTCCTTCATTATAATTCAAAAGGTAAAACTGATACTACAAGGGTATTATAATTCCAAAACCTTGATGCAAGCCCAGGAGATTGAGACTGGCTAGATTACTGCAGGCAGACACAGCTGTGCAGAGCAGAGGCTTGACAGTATAAACGATGGGAAGGTGTGAGCACTGTGTAGGCATGGCTGTGGTTGTTAACCCTCATCACCAACACCTCCTTCAATCAGTGCAATCTTTACAAATGTTATCATCCAGACTGATCGCTGTGTTTTCAGATTTAGGAAAACCTGTGCCCCCGAGGGATTCACACACCATCTGCATTTACCTTTTTCTGATGGTTGTTAAGACCTGACCTTTGCTCTTTGCCCTCAGCACAGGCTCCACTCCATCACTCTAGCTAAAACACACACACACACACACACACTTGTGTTGTTGTTGCATGCAACCTGATGGATTCCCGTCTGAGACATTCTGCAGTAAAAAGCTTGTTTAACTAGCAACACCCAACACTTGACACTTACAAGGCTACGATTCAGCAAAACTGTCACCTGTTGCAACACACTCAGCCATTGTTTAACCTCAAAACTGAAGCAGACACAGCTGCTGCAAGTCTGACACCTGTCTCTGAACTAGAAAAAAAAAGTACCCCACAGCCAAGACAGCAAAGAATGCCAGTTTTTGATTTTCTAATGTCTACACCCTGCTGGTTTTATGTGTTTTCAGGATTATTAGCATTCACACACTAAGACACTGCAGAACTTACTAGCTACTTCCAGCGATGCATTGTGACTGATCGCCTGCCCCAGATAGTTCCGGGCCACGCACACATAGCTGCCATCATCTGGCTTGCTTCTGCGTCCGTGAATGATGCGTAGAAAGAAGAGGGATCCACTGGGGAGCAGCATACGATGGGAGCGTGGATTGTCGCGGTCCGTCTCGACACGTTCTCCATCTTTGTACCATTCAACCGTTGGGGTCGGACGGCCCTCTGCCTTACAGTTAAGTGTGGCCGGCTCCCCTTTGGACACGATGAGGTCAGAGGGGTGCTCCACAATGCGGGGAGGAAAGTCTTCCTGGCGAAGACGAGACCCTAGAAGGAAATAACAGCACAGAAATTGTGAACCGTTAAACAAGTTGTATCCCTACTGTACATGTCATTAGAACACAAAAGAGCCACAAAGAAATCCATCAAATAATCCCTCCATGACATAAAAAGGGCTAATCAAAAAGGAATTAGATGTGGAACATTACTATTGCCGAGCGAGTGCCTTAAATTAAAAATAATCCACTTTGGTAATATAATTACAAGACAAACCCATGCCCCCATAAATTGTTTATCTTTTGTTTCAGCAGTTGGAACCCCCCCGGAGGCACGGTAAATTAAAAGGCAGCATTGACATGTGAAATCCTCTGGAAGCAATATCTTTGAAGACACGCCTGGCTGTCAAAAAATATATGTATGACATGAATATATACAGCAATGGAGAAAAGCTGCAAAACTCAACTGTAATGGGATTAAAGCATTATCTTTGGTTAAACAGACACAAGAATGTTTGTTGCTCATTTCACAGACTCAAATCCTTAGTACTGAATATAAGAAAGGCATACTGTATATCACTAATTGTACATACTTTCTGAAAGACCACAGAAATAGGGACACTGGGTGAAAAAAAATCATACCAACTGGGAATGCTGTACGGTGGTATATAAAACATCACCCTGCTTGCTCTGCATGCCCACCCGGAAAAAAAAGAAATAAAAGTAACACCATCCAACACATGTTTTAATCTTGTATCATATTTCTCTTTACTATTAGAGGCCAATTTCACAACCTCTAAATAAGCTGTAGAAATACGAATCGATACCTCCAATTATAACAACACTAACAACCACAAAATGACCTCTAATCCCTGATACACCACTGAGATGTCAATCACCCTACTTCCCTCAAACACACTGTGCAAGAAAGAGTCCCAGCAAGGCTAAGGACAAAGCAAGCCTCCCTAATGAGTTCCAGG